>BTPG01000003.1:189485659-189530659 GCA_036245525.1 Semisulcospira habei
TGTCTGAGAGTCTATGAGTATGTCTGCCTATGTGAATAGTGTTGTCAATTCAGTGTCTGCAAGTATTATGTCTTTACTTATATGTATGGACATACTACATAGTCATGTAGTTGTGAGCAATGGCAGGTTTGTAAAATGGCTGTGCCGATGTCAATTCCTTAACCGTTTTAATATAAGTTTCATTGATTCATTGATTAATTCTCTCTCTCTCTCTCTCTCTCTCTCTCTCTCTCTCTCTCTCTCTCTCTCTCTCTCTCTCTCTCTCTCTCTCTCTCCCCCCCCCACCCACTATAATACTTGTATTTTCCCCTCTATATTCGTTGCAGTAATGTTATCGATTTATTTATTTACATTGTGTTTGTAAATTTGCCAACCACCGTCCGCCATTTATATGTAATTGATTCAGTTCAATGTCAACACCATTCTATAAGCCTGTGGTTTGTTTTGATCTGATGAAAACGTTATATATTCTTTCATGTGTTTGGCAATGCAATAAACTGTTTAAACCAAAGTGACAGCGGGTCGTTCTGGTCTATGCCAAAATGACAGCGGGTCGATCTGGTCTATGCCAAAATGACAGCGGGTCGATCTGGCCTACAGCAAAGTTGCACGTATCGGCAGATCTGGCATACTGCAAAGTGACACCGGGTCTATCTGGTCTGTGCCAAAGTGACACCGGGTCGATCTGGGCTACAGCAAAGTGGCACTGATTATTGCCGGATCTAATCTAAAGCAAAGTGACGCTGGGTCGTTCTGGGCTTTGCCGACGTGGCACCGGGTCTATCTGGCCTTTGCCAAAGTGACATCAGGTCGATCTGGCCTACAACAAAGTGGCACTGACTCGCCGGATTCAGTTGGTCTACAGCAAAGTGACGCTGGGTCGATTTAGCTAATGGATCACTGGGGCGTGTTGTCTTATTAGTGAACTTTGTGTGTGTCTGGAAACTTGACTTGTCTGGCGGCTTGCAGATGTTGCGGGGAGAGAGGACAGGCGGCGGCACTAACAAGGGCAAGAATGGTCGACTACCAGCACCTGACACTGAACAAAACCTACTGGCCGATTCTTAAGGTGAGCGGCGAAAAAGAGTCCAGCAAGGAAAAGACTCCCGCCGACGTTAGCCCAAGGTCCTTAGCCTACTGGGAAGCAGTCTTTCTTGCCAGTGAGCGAAATGTCCTCGGGCCCTCGTTTGTCACAAGTGTGACCCGCGCACAGACTTGCCACGCGTACGAATATGCTGCAATAGAAGTTCTGCCATTATCTGACGGAACCCAGCGCGCAAATGGCCATCAGGCCGAAGTCGACCCGATGGTCTTTTGCGCACTGGAAGCCTGTATGTCCATTTTTAAAAAAAAATAGAAAAGCTTGATTTTCATTTTTGGTCAATAAATGTCGCCTTTTCTATTAAAAAAAAAAAAAAGAAAAAAAAAAAAAAAAAAAAAAAAAGAAGAAGAAAAAGACCGACTGGCTTTTGCCATGTTGCGGTAGAGTTGACGTTCGAGATCGAGACATGCGGTGCGCTTCGTACAAGTAAGACAATAGTCTCCCAATGCGCAAAAGGCCATAAGGCCGACGTCGGCGCCCGATGACCTTTTGCGCACTGGGCTCCCTACAGACCTGTCTAATTAGATGCGCGCTCGTGTGTGTCAAGGACAGGTGCTTAAGATAATCTGTGCATTTGCGGAAAACCCTCGGAACAGTAAACTGACGAGCAAAATATAGGCGACATTTTTGGAATCATCGGGAACACTAAAACGTTGCAGAGGATTCCAGAAGATGTCGCATTTATCTTTTTTGCTCGTCAGTATATTTTCAACTCATTGAGCCCGACGGCTGTATTTCCCAAATTTTGGAGGCGTCATCTAGCGACTATGCACCTGTTGCAGGAGATGTATCGACCATGATAATTCAAAGGTAGTGCCAGATTACCTTGCTTCAGGGCTGAATGGGTTAAAGAGGTGAACAACCCAACGAAGAAAGAGACACGCTTAGGAAAAAAAAAAAAAAAAAAAAAAAAAACAAAAAAAAAAAAAAATAAAGAAAAAAAAAAAAGAAGAAAAAAACAAAAAACAAGCTTACACCACAAGTTATTGACTTTTTAAATTCTGGTTAAAGCTTTTTTAAAAAACAATTTACATACAAACAAGTACACAATCTGCAACGTATGTTTGTGATGAGCAGGTGATTTGAAGGTATGACGTGAAACAACATACCTTATTTGGCAAGCTCCCATCACGGAAAGAAACGACTTTTTGTTGTAACTGTCTTTTGTCAGCGTCTTTCTTCCTTCGTTGGGTTCTCTTCTCTGCATTTCACACACGCTTAGCAGTCGCCTTTTTGGTCTGGATTTCATGAATTAACTCATTCAGCCCGACGCACGTATTTCCCAAATTTTGAAGGCGTCATCTAATGACCAGTTGCAGGAGATGGATCGACCATGATAATTCAAGGGCAGTGCCAGATTAGCTTGGCGCCGACAGGCGCCAAGCTAATCTGGCACTACTCTTGAATTATCATGGTCGACCCATCTCCTGCTGTAGTGCGTCAGGGCTGAATGGGTGAAAGCCACCTACTCTAGGCAGTAAAGAGATTTGTAGTCCCGCAGTATTTTGCTGGACAGAAGTGTTGAACGTAATTGTGACGCTTGAATGTCGTACACTAGAAGACGTTTCTTTCTCTTCTTCTTTTTTTCTCTCCTTCTCCTTTATTTTCTCTTTCTCTCAAAAGGCAGCGGGAAACGTCTTGCACGTGTGTCGTCTTAACAAATTCGAGGCGTGCTGCATTCGGACACGCGGCTTTATGCCGCGTATCCGAATGCGGCACGTCTCAGATGAGTTAACTGAGGCAAGGCAACATTGGTAACCCTTTGCCTTATAATCTGTGGTGTTAGCAATCAGTCTGCCATAGAAGCAGATCGCTCTTAACATGGAAATCCTTTGCCTTATAACCTGTTGTGTTAGCAATCAGTCTGCCATGGAGCAGATCGCTCTTAACATGGTAACCCTTTGCCTTATAATCTGTGGTGTTAGCAATCAGTCTGCCATAGGAGCAGATCGGTCTTAACATGGTAACCCTTTGCCTTATAATCTGTGGTGTTAGCAATCAGTCCGCCATGGAGCAGATCGGTCTTAACATGGTAACTCTTTGCCTTATAACCTGTTGTGTTAGCAATCAGTCTGCCATGGAGCAGATCGGTCTTAACATGGTAACTCTTTGCCTTATAACCTGTTGTGTTAGCAATCAGTCTGCCATGGAGCAGATCGGTCTTAACATGGTAACTCTTTGCCTTATAACCTGTTGTGTTAGCAATCAGTCTGCCATGGAGCAGATCGCTCTTAACATGGAAATCCTTTGCCTTATAACCTGTTGTGTTAGCAATCAGTCTGCCATAGGAGCAGAACGCTCTTAATCCAGTCACTGCCGAGAAAATAGAGAACACGATCCAGCTTCAAGAGACGTAGATCCTCATGAGCCCCCTGCGACTGCGGGGGCTGATGAGGATCTATGCCTCGGGTTGGGACCAGTTTGTGTCCACCTTCCTGGGACGGCGTTGGCTTTTGGTCGTTAAATGAACCAAAACTACAAAATGTACTTACGGTGGCAGGGGCGCGGTTACTGAACTTATTCAGCCCGACGCACGTATTAACCAACTTTTGAAGGCGTCACCTAACGACTATGTACATGTTGTAGGAGATGGATCGACCGTGATAATTCAAGGGTAGTGCCAGATTAGCTTGGGCTAATATGGCACTACCCTTGAATTATCATGGTCGACCCATCTCCGGCTGTAGTGCGTCAGGGCTGATTGGGCTAAGGCATGACACTCGCCAACCATTTCTCCTTGTGCCGCAGAAACAATTTGGGGCGGTGTGGTATGTCAGAGACGCGGTGTTAAGCATCATCTTCATTGTGCTGACTCTCTTCATCCCCATTGTCGCGTACAGGCTTCGCGACGTGCACAGGTACGCCTCAACATGCAGCGTATTAACCCATTCAGTCCTGACGCACCACAGCCTGCCAAAATAGATTGGCACCTGACGGCGCCAAGCTATTCTGGCACTGCCGTTGAATTATCATGGTCGATCCATCTCCTGCAACAAGTGGATAGTCGTTAGATGACGCCTCCAAAATTTGGGAAGTACGTGCGCCGGGCTGAATGAGTTAAAGCTGAGAATCAGTTTTTTTCCCCGTCCCGCGCATGTTTTTAAAATACCCAGCTAGGGCCATCAGCTCACTGACTGAGTTTGCGGAGTTTGATCTCCGTCTTCCAGGGGCCTATATAAGGCATGCAGCAGCTGTACATTCCCAAATAGCTCAGGCGGTTAAGCGTCGGAGCAGGAGAGCGAAGGGAATCGCCGGGTCGTGGGTTCGAATCCCCATCCTGGCCCCAGTAGCTGGATTCGCAATCCAGGGGGAAAGACGGGATTGTTCAATAGTATGTCCGTTGAAAGGTCCTGGTAAATCAAAGTGGCACACGGATGGAGTGCGCCTGAGTTGATCAGTGTTCAGGTCGTACTCCATAGGCAATAGATTTCCCTGTAACCCATAACCCGCCTGTCAGGGCCGTCCATTATCACTTCTGTGCCGTGGACGTTAAACTCCGAACTAACCAACCTACAGTCCAGTTTAGTGCACACCGTGAGCAGAGCATGAGATACACGGAATTCACAAGGGAACGCCTATCAGGTTTACCAGGTGTACACAGGAATTATTGCCGTAGAAGACGATACTGACAAATAACCAGCAAAATATTTGACAGCCACACTCCCTGCATCTGTATTCCGTTACAGCAGTTGCCACAGCCCTATTCCACAGGTGCAGTACGGAGTGTGACTGTCGTAATAATCGCTCAGTTATTTGTCAGTAGTATCTGCTACAGAATAAGTTCGTGTGTAGGCCTACGTAAAGCTGATAGGTTTTCACTTGTGACTGCAGTGTATTTCATGTTCTGCGTGTATTGGACATGACTAGGTTGTTTTTCAAATTTGCACGAAATTTCAGACGATATATTAAAGTCTGAAAACCACTTTCTTCTTCTTCTTCTTGAGCGTTCCCGAGTTTCTGCCTCAGATATCAAGATTGGTTGTTGACATGAAGTTCGTGGTCTGCAGTAGGTCTAGAATGGAGCCCCAGAGTTTCTCTGACAGCGTCGCTCCATGTGGCCAGTGCTGTATCCTGGCATATTGGTGCACGGGACAGGACTGCAGTACATGCTCTGGGGTCTGTAAACCAGTTTCACACAAGCAGTCTGCAGTGTGTGACAGTCCAAGGCGGTATAAGTGTGCACGCAGTCGGCAGTGACTAGTCCTTAGACGGAATATGGTGGTCTGTTGGTGGCGCTGTAGCTGTCTTAACTGGTCATCAGTCCTTGGTGGGTTGTGTTGGGTCTGCCAGTCTGCATGCTTAATGAGGGTTTTGACTTCCTGGAAGGACATCGGTTGGTTTGGCTGCTCAAGCTTGCTGCCGGACTTGGCGAGTCTGTCTGCCTCCTCGTTTCCTGATAGTCCACAGTGAGCAGGTACCCAACGCACTGGAAACATACGTCAACAACACACACGAAGAACAACAAAATAAATCCCCACCATACGCCGGGAGGGGGAAGGAGGAAAAATCAACAAGCACCAGCAACAACCTTCACTGATGACTCACACGGGACCACGCGGCGGGTAGAAGCAGGCATTCTGCCGCGCGGTGAGGGCCAGTCTAACGCCCAGAGTTAACGTTGCACAAAGGCAAACAAGCCGCCCTAAGAAACAAATACGCAATGAAACACATAAACTCTACAACAAAAACGAGGAAGGAAACAGCATGGTAAAACAAGTCTTAATTCTTAAACAACCTGGTCTATACGGCCAACGCCCGGCAGAAGCAGGCTACAATATGTGTTAATAGTGTACGGTTTTGAGCACAGCTTAAACACACCATAACAAAAACGAACAGATCCAACCAGAATTACACACAGGCAGCGATAACGCAGCACGGCAAAAAACGCCGTAAACAAAACAACAATAAAAAAAGAGTGCTACTCGTACCCCCAACAACGCAATGAATCGAAAAAACAGGAAAAAGTGACACTAACAAATGCAGATCCACAGAACGGTCACAACAAAAGAAAGGTTCGGTGTTTATCACCAATGTGGTCAGGTTGGTCCGCTGACGAGAGCAGTACCTGGCTTGTTGCAAGCAAAAATGTGTTCGAAATACACAAGGGAATGAGTGACAAAACAAAATCTAGACCTGTGGCATAAAACTTTGTGTATACGGCCAAGCCAGAACCAGGCTACCAAACGTGTTGTTGGTGTGCGATTTTTGACACAGTTTACACACACAACTCCAAACCCAAACTTCATACAGAGACACCTGATGGTAAGACCTATCTATGCATACTAATTTGGATGACCCTTCGGAAAGATCAAGGTTCACAAGAGCTCAGAAAGTAGGTAAAAAATAGCAATATTTTATCAAGAAATGTTTTTTTTCGCAATTACTATTCCCAACTTCAAACCCAAACTTGGTACACAGGTACCTGATGGTAAGACCTATCTATGCATACTAATTTGGACGACCCCTCGGAAAGGTCAAGGATCACAAGAGCTCAGGAAATAGGTTAAAAAAAGAAGAAGAAAAAACACATATTTTGACAAGAATTGTTTTTATCTCAATTACTACTCTCAACTCCAAACCCAAACTTGCTACAGAGGTACCTGATGGTAAGACCTATCTATGCATACTAATTTGATGACCCCTCGGAAAGGTCAAGGGTCACAAGAGCTCAGGAAAGAGTTAAACAAGAGCCATATTTTGACAAGAAATGTTTTATTCTCAATTACTATTCACAACTTCAAACCCAAACTTGCTACAGAAATACCTGATGGTATGCATACTTTTTGTATGACCCCTCGGAAAAGTTCAAGGGTCACAAGAGGTCGACAAATGTGTATAAAATGCCAATAATTGTAATTATTATCAACATTTTTGCAAACTTTTCAAACAAATTTGGCACAAAGGTAGCTGATGATAAGACCTTCCTATATATCCTAATTTAGTCGACTCGTCGCAAAGGTCAAGGGTCACGGGGGTTTCACAGATGTGTAAAAACTGATTAAATTTTGAGAAAACGTGGATTTTCTTTAGTGCAGAAGCCATCCCTTTACTTATTGTCAGATGTGTGTATCGATTATTCACGTGAACCATACGGGCTTTGCCTTTCTTGTTTCTCAAATAATATTCACAACCTAAAGCCCAAACATAGTACAAAGATACCTGAATATTTCTGCATTTAATGTGTTCTGGTGTAACGGCAAGTTGGTGAAGTTTCATAGTGCAAGGAACTGTTTCAAAGTTTTTATCTGCAACTGCTTTTCATGTTCTCTGTTAGTACGAGTTCTAAAGTTAAAAGAGTACTGTCGTCATTGGAACTAGTATAGGACCTAAAACCACTAAATTTGTGAAAACGGTCGCTAGTTGCATTGTCTCAACAGAAAAGAAACTTAATCAAACAGGTCAAAGTCAGTGGCACACCTTTTCGGTCAGTCGTGTTACGTTCTGTCAGTCGTGTTGTTAATTTCACCGCAACACGACTGACCAACAAGAAAATAAATTACGTCATGTCTAGTTACGCTAACCTCGCTGCTGAACGTACATTTGGCGCGAAAGGCCGTGTGTGTGTGTGTGTGTGTGTGTGTGTGTGTGTGTGTGTGTGTGTGTGTGTGTGTGTGTGTGTGTGTGTGTGCGTGCGTGCGTGCGTGTGTGTGTGTGTGTGTGTGTGTGTGTGTGTGTGTGTGTGTGTGTGTGTGTGTAGACACGAGAATCTCAGATACTGCTGTACGTACAAGCTTGAAACTTGGCGAAATACATTATTAGGTGTGGCTAAGAGAGCCTATAACTGGACGTCTCATTGAAGACACAAAAGACCGTTTATAGAAAGTCGGTTGACCCAGATTAGAAACCGTAATTTTTGTCATATGTACTTGAAATTTTAGGATATAGCTAGTTTGGAGAAAGACATTGGATGAGTTCGTTAGCCAGCTTTGTACCTCTTCAACGTTTTGAATACTAATTAACTCATTTTTGCAAGTTTTGGATTCACTATATACTCCCATCAAACAATCAGCCCTGGAAGAGGCTATTTGGAACAAAACAGTCAGCACTGGAAGAGGCTGTGTGCCTTTCGGATGAGTGACGTGAAACATCAATTTCGTCACTCTGTACGCGGCGTCGTCAGACTAGGGATGCTATGACGTCAAGTTTATAGTGATGTCATTTTGCTGCTCATGCTATTCTTCTTCAGAATTTCTGTCGCTACTCCAGCCCAAAGAGCGTACTCATGGCGGGAAGCGCCGTGTGTCCGTCTTTATTTGTGTGTGTCGGTGTGTGTGTTGATCAGAGGTTGGCTTAGAGAAGAGGGAAATGGATCTGAAGGATAAGCTTAAAAATATGAACAACTGTGAATGTTTTTAAAAGAAAAAATGCATATGAGCTCCAAACAATAAGGTAGACATTGGGATGAAATCCCCATCTTGTTCAATAGGAGATATTTCAACATCAGAATCAGGTCAAAGACAAAAGGTAAAGACCCTTGACAGCGAGGACAGCTTTCATATAAAAGGGACTTTGTGGGTTATAGTTCATCCCATCTTGTTCTTTCTTTGAGAAGTATTGGAAACTTTAGGTACTTTCAATAAGACAAGCGTTTTATGTACCCCTGCGAACTTATTTCATTCAAAGTATATTGAAATAAAAGGAACGTTTATCCAAGTAAGTTATTCCTAATATATGAAAGAAAATACGAGCACTTTTTGGTACACGTTGAAGACTTATAATGGCTGTAACATCCTTTTGATTTGTAAAGACAACTTTTTCACGCATTTTTGAAAAACAAACAAACACTGTCATATGGGGCCTGAGGTGATGAAGTTCAGAGTGTGCCATCTCAGTTAGTGAGCGGTTTGAAAGACTCAGCGGCAATGTATATTACAGCCCTAGCTGGGTCACGTGCGGGACGGAACAAAAAGACTGAATCTCAGCTTTAAAAACTCTTTCGAGACGTGCCGCATCCGGATTCGCGGCGTAAAGCCGCGAATCCGGATGCGGCAAGTCTCGAAAGAGTTAACTCTTATCACTGTCGAGAAAACGGAACACTATCCAAATGCAACAGGTATATCGGTGCTCGTGACTGAGCTCCAGCCGCAGAGTCAGTGGTTCATTAAGAATCTATGCCTCTTTGTTGAAAACACTTGTTTGGGGTTATACGTCCATGTTCCTTTGAACGGCTTGGCGTCTTTGACGTTGACATGACAATGAGTTCAAAACACAATCTGTGTCCACTTGCAGTGGCGGGATAACCCCTACCCTGCCACTGTAAGCACATTCTTCTTTCTGAAATCATTGTTCATTCGACCATCGAAAGCCACATTCGTCAAAAGAAACCTGAATACAAATTGGTCTCAGCAAGAGGCACAGATCCTCATGAGCCCCGCAGACGCACATAAGCATTTCGTTAATTTTACAGCATGAACACATTTCGCGTTTCCGTTTTGACAAATGCAAGTATTGAAATGTACTTATTTAGTTATTTATTTATTTATTTTATTATTATTATTATTATTATTATTATTATTATTATTATTATTATTATTATTTTTTTTTTTTTTTGGGGGGGGGGGGGGGCTTCAAGGGATTTTGGAAAGGACATTATAAGCAAATTCATGAATAATTAACGTGCTTGTTATACAATAGATGTACCCACTCCATGAAAATTTTCCTTCTCTTTGACACATGTATTGATATTTTTATAACAAGCAAATTAATATTCATGAATTTGTTTGATACACTTTTCTTCCCCAAATCCCTTGCGCGCCAAGATTCGATCTTGATGATACGTGCATTTTTCAAACCGGAAACGCGAAATATTTTCATACGGCAACATTAACAAGCTTCTTATATTTAGTAGTAATGAAATACTTCTTAGACGCCAGGAAACATGCGAATCGCTGGACTGACTAGTGAAATTGCCGAGTTGTCAGGTGGCGATATCGGCAACCTGAGAAAAGAACTAAATAAACAAATCTGCTCTCATTTTCCGCAATTACGCACGATCTAGTAACAAGTAGAATTTACTCAGTAACACACACGGTTATACAAAGTACTGGATGTGCTCATAGTCAACTCAGACGAAATTTACGCTCGCGCTGAGTCGACGCTGATATGTTGTCGTCTGCCATTCATGTGTTTTGTCTGAACACCGCAATCAGCCGCAAAATGAATGTTTTGTTTTGGACTGGCTACAATAAATTATATTGAGCAACATTTTGATTGATATAATGCAGATAATCGACAGACGTGATTACTTGCCCGGAATAAAATCTCCTCGTCTAACGACTCGGACATTTTGATTTGGGTCTCGTAATCACATCTGTCTGTTATCGACACTATATATCAAGCAAAATGTTGCTCAATATAATATATCAAAACATAATGTGTCAAAGAAGGGAAAACTTTATGGAGTGGCTACGTAACTGCATACCAAAGGGCACGAAACATGTGGCGGAAAATTGCATTAGGTGGCATTAGACTAACGATGTCTCACTCGATTCGCTACTCTCATAAGCATAGCGAATCGAGGGAGGCAACCAGTAGGGGCTTAACTCATTCTACCCCAACACCGAAATCCCAAAATTTTGCCGTTGTTCTCTGAAGACTGCATTAGCAGTGCAGGACACAGATCGACCATGATAGTTCAAGGGTGATGCCAGAATAGCTTGGCGCCCATAGGCGCCAAGCTATTCTGGCATCACCCTTGAACTATCATGGTTATCTTGCTGTGGTGTGTCTGGGGTAGAATGAGTTAACATGATGTTTGAGACCCCCTGTTTTTACGGAAGATGTTCGATGGTATATCGACCCAGAGTTCAACTAGAGCCCAAAATACGTACATCTCTAAGATCCACAACCCCAAATTCAGAGTTGACCTTTGACGTCGACATAACATTTACAGTACATGAGTCATATTCAGCATGATAGTTCAAAGGTACTGCCAGAATGGTTTAGCGCGATAAATTCTGTATCAATGTACAATTTCGTTTACATCCAGTTTTGTCGTTTCGGAGGGGCTTTACCTTATATAGTGGCAAACGCTAGTATTTCCCTCTTTTCTGAAAAGCGAGATTTTCAAAGAATTACACAGAAAATGTCGCTTTTTACAAAAATGAAATAATCTTGCTTTTTACAAAAATGAACATACTGGCAAAAGCCATTCAGGGCAGAACTGCAGGTTTTATCTATTGTTTTGCCTCGACTGAGTTGGCTCCGTCAAACTGCCACTCTTCTGCGCAGGCTGCTGCCCGGAGTGTACTTCTACAGTCTGAATTCCGTGCTCTTTTGTTTCTGCGTCATCCGCTTACTGGACATCTTGACAGACGACTTGGAGACGCAAGAGATCATCAGATATTTTGCCCCCATGCCCGACGGCCTTCTGATGTGGGCTAATTGCATCCAGACGCACGCAGTTTTGGCCCTTTCCAACGTGTTGCCTTTACTTCTGAGGAAGGTGGGTTTGCCTTGATAATTGATACAGTTTTTGTATGATGAAACAACCAACCAAACAAACAACCAACCAACCGACATAGAAGACAATCAGTCACCAAACCAAAGAACGAAGAAATAAATAAAACGAACGAACGAATGCATGAATAAACGGACGAACCAATCAACCAACAACCAGCAAAAAAAAAAAAAAAAAAAAAAAAAAAAAAAAAAAAATCAAGCAGTCAAACAAATCACCAACCACACAAAACACCGACCAACCAACCAACCAACCGACTGACCGACCAAGCAAGCATGAAGGCAAAGCAAGCAGGCAAACCAAACGAACCAACCTATCAACCAACCAACCAACAAGCCAGGCAGCCAGCAAGTAAAACAGACAAACAAACATAAAAACCCACCGAAAATCAAGAGGGTAAGAGAAGAGAAGAATAAGCACATCACAAGACAAAAAGTGTTTGTGTCTAACCCAGTGCACAAAGTCCATCGGGCAGACGTCGGCCCGCGCACGTCTGTGCGCGGGCCAACGTCGGCCCGAAGGCCTTTTGCGCATTGGGTAATCTGTTTCAGTGTTTAGTCTTAGTTTTTATTCGGTCTGCTTGTTTCCCTCTGGTTGTCTCTGTTTGTCTCCTCTGGTTGTCCCACCCCGGTTGTCTCGCGCGACTGCTGCGCTGCGGTGAGAAGCAATCGGGTGAGGCAGCAAGTGTGACTGTGATTATGCTTGTAACGTGCGCTCAAGACACGCCAAACATGGTCTGCGTGCAATTTATCGTCAGGCTGTCATATTGGTGGCGGTGGGCTGCTTGCACCTGGTGGTCATGGCCATGACTGCGATACGAGCTATGAGGAGCACCAACACTCACACCACCTACAAGTCGTATGTCGTCCTGTGGCAGCTGGCCATCAACATCTGCTATGTCGTCATGTTCCGCAAGCTCTACACCCGTGCCAAGGAACGGCAGCAGCGCATCGACCGGACCATGGACATTTACACCTTGACGCCTGGCGAATCTTGCCCCCTGTACCGGTTCACGCTGCGAGCCGCCATTAGAGTAAGGCAATAAATTCCCGGAGACCGGGCTGGCCGACGTTGGCCGCACTAGGCCGCGCACAGGCGTGCGCGGGCCTACTAGTGCGGCCAACGATGGCCTTTTGCGCACTCTTTTAGTCATCTGCAAGAGGCATAGATTCTTATGAACCGCTGCGGATGAGTTAGTGTATGAGAGTGTGTCAGCGGACTGGCATGTTCGTGAGGTGGTGTATGGACAGCGTTGTGTAGTGATGGTGACTTTCGCAATCGCTTGCCAGCCATTTCTCTCGTGCGGACAGCGGTGAGAGGTCGAAATCCGCTATCCGCGCAATCAAAACCCTCCCCCCCCCAAAAAAAAAAAAAAAAAAAAAAAAAAACCAAAACAAAACAAAACAAAAAACAAACAAACAAAAAAACAAAACAACCAACAACAACAACAAACAAACCCAAAAACCAAAAACAAAACAACAACAACAACAACAACAACAACAACAACAACAGGCGAGCGATCACGAAAATTCCCTCACTGTAGTGTAGGGAAAGTTTTGTGTAGGGACATTATTCTGTAAAGGCAGTGTGGATTACCAGCACTGCAGTGTACGAACAGTAGTACTCCATGAGCCAGACCTGACTACTGTGCACCCCCAGTACTCTATAAAATGGGCTTCAAAATGCAGCTTAGTGTGATCTGCTGTCTTTAAGGGGTGTTCTTTTACAGGAAGGTGTTTTCGAAGCTCATTACAGCATCCGCAAAGAGCGCGAATGGGGGTACCCTTGCGCAATCGGCTGTCTGTCTGGTGTGTTCCTAAGGATTTTGTGGGAACATGGCTTAAACATTGCAGGACATGATAAGGTACACTTTGAAGCCCATCTTATAGAGCACTGGGAGGCCCTAGGGATGCGCGGTAGTCAGGTCTGGCTCTTGGACTATAGGAACCTTCGCAAATGTCCGCTGGACAGTTTTCATGTCAGCGGGTCGCATATCTGCTGTCCACACTCGCTAAAAACGGGCATACGGTTTCAAAAATCTTCCAGTGTTGTGTTGGGACAGTGTTGTGTTGGGATAGTATTGTTTTGGGACAGTGTTGTGTTGGGATAGTATTGTTTTGGAAAAGTGTTGTGTAGGGACAGTGTTGTGTTGGGATAATATTGTTTTGGGACAGTTTTGTGACGGGACAGTGTTCTGTTGGGATAGTCTGTATTGTTTTGGGACAGTGTTGTGTAAGGCAGTGTTGTGTAGGGACAGTGTTGTGTATGGACAGTGTTGTGTAAGGAGAGTGTTGTGTATGGACAGTGTTGTGCTGGGACAGTGTTGTGTTGGGATAGTAAGTTTGGGACAGTGTTGTGTAGGGACAGTGTTGTATATGGACAGTGTTGTGTAAGGAGAGTGTTGTGTATGGACAGTGTTGTGCTGGGACAGTGTTGTGTTGGGATAGTAAGTTTGGGACAGTGTTGTGTAGGGCGGACAGTGTTGTGTATGGACAGTCTTCTGTTGGGATAGTATTGTTTTGGGATAGTGTTGTGTAGGGACAGTGTTGTGTTGGGACAGTGTTCTGTTGGGATAGTATTGTTTTGGGACAGTGTTGTGTAGAGACAGTGTTGTGTATGGACAGTGTTCTGTTGGGATAGTATTGTTTTGGGATAGTGTTTTGTAGGGACAGTGTTGTGCTGGGACAGTGTTCTGTTGGGACAGTCAGTATTGTTTTGGGATAGTGTATATTTTCACCCTCCTCCCCCTCGGTTTTGTGTATGAAGTGCGTAATGTATGCGCAGATAACACTGGTGTCCGCCATAATGGGTTTGGCGGGAGTCGGCTTGCAGATCTTCGACATTTGGAAAATCAACCAAAACAGGCAGTTCATCGACAGCAGCCAGGCCGGGCGGTGGCAGTGGTTTTTCTTGCAAACCATCAAAAATCTGCTGGAGACCATCAATTCCGCCTCCATGGTACTGTTCGCTTGCCAGCCCTTTCGGCGTAGCGCTGCCATCACGCGCTGTCCTGTGCTCACGGCGCCCTGCATGGAGATCTTCCCGTTTGTGAAGAGTGAGAGGCACAACGTCACTCTGCGCTCCATCACCATCTCGGTCCCTTCACAGCACAGTCTCACTGACATGACCAGCGCGCTCAGTCGGCGCAGCACTGGGTACGGCTTGCCTCAATTCACACCCAGCATGTTGTCGGAACTGGACCGCGCTTTCGCCAACCCGGGCTCCTGCACAGACCTGAATAAACAGGTGAGACATTCGACCACGTCTGACGCCATTCCTGGCGGAGCTAAAGAATCACTTTTGGACCACGTCAAGTGCCGCTTAAGCAAGAAGTTATTATTTCAAGAGCACCCTCAGCGGCGCCACACTATATGCTTTCCTCCGCTGCTGTTGAAGTCACAAAGTGCGGGTGTGTCCCTATTCAGTCTGCACAACCTAATGCGGTTCATGGGCGAGAACGAGGCGCCAGGCGGAAGCAGCTCTGCAGACATGCCCGAGAGCAGTCGGTCGGGGGCATCCATTCGCGAACCTTCATACCTGGAACACAGACCGTCAGAAAGGTCTCTCCAATCCGACTCCACTGCTGAACTGTCTCACCATCTCACGACAACGTCCAATGCCCAGTCATGCCACATGACGTCCGGACACCCCTTAGTCCGTCTCTTTAGATCCTCCACTGCCCTGGACAAGGACCATTCTGTCAAATCAGCCATGTCCGTTATATTCACATCTATTGCTGATAGTGGCAAACGGGAATCTGGCTCGGAAAAGGCGGAAACAGCCGGTTCCTCAGTAGTCCAAACAGAATCTTCGACAAGGAATGAGTTCTCCTTCAGTCTCAGGCGGCAGTCTTCTCCTATTCCTCTCACATATGAGAAACGCGACATATTTTCTATTTTCAATCTCAAACGAAGGTCTAAGGAGGAAGGGCGCAGAGGGTCTAGTTCTGTGGAAGCGCCACAAATGCAAGTTTCACCAGATGAAAAGATTGCTTCAGACAAATCTGCTTTGCCGCTGCCAACCTGTCACGCAGGCCCTTCAGGGGTGGCGGACGTGACTCTGAAGAAACAGAAGTCTGCTTACGGCCTTTTCACAACAGCTTCAGCACCCGACCAGTATGGACGAGCGCAGAGCTCTGCAGGAGGCAACCCAGACCCTGTTTCACATGCTGAAGAATCGGACACGCCCTCCAAACCTAAACATTTCAAGGCGTGGACACAGATCGGTCGCTTGACGTTCCGACGGCTATCGCTTCCCCATAAGTAAAGACGACAGAATACTCGTTTGAACAATAAGTCGCTTCGGCTTTCGACACTCCACCAGCATAATCCATGCCCGCTCAACACTTTAACCTTTTATACATGCAGGCACCAGTACCGCTTACAGTAGCGGTGGCTGCATGTACAAGAGGGTTAAACACTGATGTGTCCTATGAAGACTTCTTACGATTTCAGGAGATGCATCGACCCTGACGGTAAAAGGGCAGGAGAAGGAAAGTTTGACTCTGGCGTCAAGTTATTGTAGTACTACGCTTGTCCTATTCCATTTGATCAATCTCTTGCTGTGGTGCGTCCACGTCTCAGTTGCATGAGCGAGCTTATATCCTGTGCAACCCACTAAGCAAGGTGCTCCGATACTGAGGAGCACCTTGCTTAGTGGATTGCACAGGATCTAAGCTCGGCCATTCAACTGGCTCTAAGGAACACATACAGAGAGAGCAGGCCAGTGGCTTAACTCATTTACCCCAACACCGAAATCCCCACATTTTGCTGTTGTCCTCTGAAGACTGCATTGCAGTGCAGGACACAGATCGACCATGATAGTTCAAGGGTGATGCCAGAATAGCTTGGCACCCATAGGCGCCAAGCTATTCTGGCATCACCCTTGAACTATCATGGTCATCCTTATCTTGCTGTGGTGTGTCTGGGGTAGAATGAAATAAATCCTCTGGAGCCCACGACAGTGAAAGTACTTCACGGGACCGATAGAGTCCCTCCTCGCGAGAAATGGGTCGGTCATAGTAGTTTAACACGTTTTCGCGCATGCTACCACCGGTATTGTTTACAGTACCGGTGGCCTTGCATGAGCAATGAGGTTAATGGTAGTGCCTGATTATCTTGATAGCCTCTGAGTCAATTTGGTGCGGCAGGTCGCAGCATGCTTTCTTGACAGCTCTCAGCGCTGGGCAGTTGTGTTGGAGGTTACACGCGTTAACTCTTTCAACATTAACTCGTTAACTCATTCGCGGGTCGCCGCGTGCGGACACGGGCCATAAAGCCGCGTATCCGGATGCGGCCAGACGCGAATGAGTTAACCCCCTTGACTGCCGAGAAAAAGTGAACTCGCCGGCTCCAACTGCAAGAGACATGGATCCTCATGAGCCCCCGCATTCGCGGGGGCTCATGAGGATCTATGCTTCTTGTTGAGACCGATTTGCAACCATGTTTCTTGGGACAGTTTTGGCTTTTGGTCTTTAAATGAACAAAGAGTTCAGAAACAAAAATGTGCGTACAGTACGAAAAGGGACGGTGTTGGACGTCCTGATGAAGTACGTCGCTGCTTGAATGAACACCTCAACAATCAACCCAATGCGCGAAAGGCCATCGGGTCGGTGACGGTCGCCGTTGGCCCGCACACAGCCGTGCGCGGGCCAACGGCGGCCGACGTCGGTCCGGTGGCCTTTGCGCACTGGGAAGTCATACAGCGGTTAAGCATCTGGAACAGCGGCCCGTAAGATCGCAAGCTATTCTTTGACATATTCGTGAAAGTCAGAACATCGCTTTAGACTTTCGAATTACAAATCGAAAGCGAGGCTTATTTGTACGCATACCAAGGGGAATTACTCAACGCTGGACCTTCAAACGGTTAGATTCCCTGCCCCCTCCTATCAGGCACCAAATCGCCAGCCCACCGAAAGAAAAAAAAAATACACAGGTAAATAACAAGATGATCATATATGCATCCTTCTACATATAGGCTACTCGCGATATACATGATCGTCTTGTTATTTACCTGGAGGGGGCAGGGGATCTAATCGTTTGTATGTTCAGCGCTGAGTAATTCCCCTTGGTATATGTACTATTCTACCAGCGCTAGCCTCACCTATCTGGTTTGGGAGGCTTATTTGATTTAGTTGTAGCTATTTTGAGTTTGACGTCAAAGCAGGCCATAAATCCAAGAGAGACGTCGCATTTTGGAACAATAAAGACAAGATCGGATGACCCGGCACAAAGTTGTGCCTATTTTAACTCATTCAGCCCGACGCACGTATTTCCCAAATTTTGGAGGCGTCATCTAACGACTATGCATCTCTGTTGCAGGAGATGGATCGACCATGATAATTCAAGGGTAGTGCCAGATTAGCTTGGCGCCGACAAGCGCCAAGCTAATCTGGCACTACCCTTGATTATCATGGTCGACCCATCTCCTGCTGTAGTGCGTCAGGGCTGAATGTGTTAAAGCTTATAATAATAATAACGAGTATTTATATAGCGCTTAATCTTAATCCAAAGTTCTAAGCGCTTTACAATCTGTACACAAAAATGAAAATACGATGACATTTGCACATAGCAAGCAAAACACAATACACGAACACACCATTTTTACAACGAACTGAACACAATGCATACATAATATGTTACATTTGACATTCAATCTAAACAATAAGGATTGCAGGACTACAACTAAGGCATCAAACACTGGCAGTTATTCAAAGTAAAGCTTGAAGAGGTGAGTTTTCAACGATCTCTTGAAGTCAGAGACAGACTCACTGTTTCTGACCTCAAGAGGAAGTCAGTGTATTCCACAACACTGGGGGTTGATAAACAACACTGCGCTGACCATAACGTTTAGTTTGGACAGAAGGTGCACCGCACAACGTCTGGTCCATCTCTCTCCACCCTAACCCATCATATCCTCGGCTGATCCACACACTGGCACACACAGACACAGACTGACACACTGTGCTTAGCGCCAGCACGATATTAAGGTACTGGCACACACAGACACAGACTGACACACTGTGCTTAGCGCCAGCACGATATTAAGGTACTGGCACACACAGACACAGACTGACACACTGTGCTTAGCGCCAGCACGATATTAAGGTACTGGCATACACAGACACAGACTGACACACTGTGCTTAGCGCCAGCACGATATTAAGGTACTGGCATACACAGACACAGACTGACACACTGTGCTTAGCGCCAGCACGATATTAAGGTACTGGCACACACAGACACAGACTGACACACTGTGCTTAGCGCCAGCACGATATTAAGGTCTGGCGTAGCGACAACCATTCTGAAGAAGAAAAATAGTACGAGCAGCCAGATGATGTCGCTATAAGCTTCACGTCACGGCATCGTTAGTCAGGTGCGGATCTGGGGTGAGTGTGAGGGGTGGGTGGGTGGGTGTGTGTGTGCCGAACTTCAGGACTCCCACCACTCAGACCCTGAATTCTTTAAAATGCGATAACAATCCAGTGCGCTCAGGCCTTCGGGCCGACGGCCTGATAGCCTTTTGCGCATTGGTAAAGATCTTTTGGGTAGTTTGGAAACCCCCCCCCCCTCTCTCGCCCTCCTCCATCCCAACTTTTTGATTTTGGGGGGCCAATGGAAGAAAAGTATAGCATCGGGAGGCCTTTTGTGTCCGGTTGAAAGTCCCCCTTCCCCCCCAAAAGGGTTGGTAACTCATCCACCCCTAATCAGTCCCACGACGCAGTAACGAAATTGGTGTTTTATTTTACTCGTTTTAGTACTAAAACTTTAGGTATGAGGGGATAAAACCTGATAATAATATTTCCCAGCTGATTTTCATACTTTTCGGTCACGATATGACCAAATCACACCTGAGAGCCGGGAGAAAGAGCAGTATGTCTTTACAAGGCCCGCCCGACCTTACACTTGCTGCTGAAAATAATATGTCATTTGTTTTGGTTCGTTCAACCATAGACACGAAATCCAGACCAGAAAGGTGACTGACATGCGTGCAAAATGCACACATAACCAAGCCTAAAACTTGTAGAAAGGACAGTTACAACATGCCTTTTGTAAGCGTGTTTCTTTCTCGTTGTGTTAGCCCATTCCCAAACTATTGAAAGGTAAGAGCTGAAATGTTTATGTATTCAGGTGAACGTATCATCCTCTTATTTATTTGTGCTTTTCATTTCTCTGCACAACATGACGCCAGTGTGAGCTGCGTCGCTTAGCTTTGGTCTAAACTGACACGCAGTGCGCTGAAGGCCATCGGACTGACGTCGGCCGCCGTTGGCCCGCGCACGGCTGTGCGCGGGCCAACAGCGGCCGACGTCGTCCCGGTGGCCTTTTGCGCATTAGGCAGTAGCCGAAACTGAAAGCAGAGGTTTTCCTTCCATGGAAACAGTCATGGAACATAGACTGTGACAGTCTGTACAAGGAACCGCGTCCGCAAAGCCATTTTCTCCAGTTACTACTACTATAATAATAATAATAATAATAATAATAATAATAATAATAATAATAATAATAATAATAATAATAATAATAAAATAATAATAATAAAATAATAATAATAATAATAATAATAATAATAATAATAATAATAATAATAATAAATAGTGACCACTTCTATAGCGCTTATCTTCAAATGAGCTCAAGCGCTTTACAAATAAAGAGTGGGGGTGGCGGAGGTCATACGTTCTGTAGAATAGAAGTCATTGAGACCTGGAAGTCAATAGTTAAAAGTTTGATGTGCCGGCTCAAACTAAACCCGCCCATTTGCAAGAGACATAGACTCTCATGATCCACTGAGGCCTACGGCCACAGGGGCTCATGAGAGTCTATGGCTCTTGTCGGTAGCCGGGGATCGGTCCCACTTACAACAAGACTGTGTTCAGTGGTCATATGAGTCTGTCCGCGACTGACACGTTGCATTGTGCACGGGCGGGTCAGTTATTAAATATCAAACAAAGGGGTGACTGTACCACAAACTCAATAATCTCTGTACATATGGCATGTGAGCACAGGTACTGGGTTACACTCTCAATACAAAAGGACGGGAGGTTGAAGGTGGCAGGGAGATAAAATAATCCGCTGGCATAATGATAAAAACAATAAATACATAAATAATGAAACGGCGTCAAAACAAACTTGTTGAGGGGTGGAGGGGGGTGGGGGCGGGGTGGGGGGGTGGGGTGGGGTGGGGGGCATCTTCCTACTAGGAGAAAAACGGAAACGTTGCACACACATACACACACACACACACACACACACACACACACACACACACACACACACACACACACACACACACATGCAATCACACACAAACACACACACACACACACACACACACACACACACACACATACAAACATATACTAATGGTCAAAACTTAAGGGCCACCCCACTTTTTGTGTCATTGTTTATCGTCTCAAGTACGCTAAAAAGTACAATGTTCTTTCGATGCAAATGAGTTAAAAGTTGACCTTAGACAGTCCACTGTACAGGGAACAATAGACAACAATTCATTAATTTCCACGAACGTGTCAAATGCACGTGAAACATCGTCAGTTTTTGTGAAAAGCTGTGCGATATTGGCAAGCGTACCAAAGGCAGGCAGGTGGAAAAACTCGTGATGCACGTGCTAAAAGGGTCAGTCGTAAACACTGAGCACTTCTTTTTCGCTACAAATACCGGTACAGTAGGGGCATAATTGTCACTTTCCTAACCATGCCACCACGACGAAGCCTAACGCCATTAGATCAAGGCCGGGCGCTAGCATGGCTGCAGGATGGAATTTCCGGACGAGAAGTTGGGAGACGTCTTGGGGTGTCGCATTCAGTGATCCAGAGGCTGCTGGCACGTTTCCTAGAAACGGGAAGGGCAGAACGACGTCCCTTCGCAGGACGCCCGTGCTGCATCCGCACAAGAGAGGACAGATACCTTTGTGTGGCGGCTCTGCGCGACCGAACTGTCACGTCAACCACTATACGACGTCAACTGATGCAAGCTGCAAACGTTAACGTCATCAGAACCACAGTCTGACGACGCCTGCGCGAAACTGGCCTGGCGAAGTTCATGCAGAGCAGCAGTGAGAATACCCCTCACTCCAGCTCATCGCAGAGCCCGGGTTGCCTGGTGTCGTCAACATGTGAGGTGGAAAAGACTCCAGTAGACTTAGGTTCTGTTTACTGATGAGTCACGGTTCACTGTGTCCTTCAACGACGGCAGGGTGTGGGTTGGAGACGTCAGGGCGAGCGATTCACGGATGGATGCGTTCAAGAGGTGGATCGCTACGCAGGAGGCTCAGTCATGGTCTGGGCAGGCTGCAGTCATCCGAGGCACCCTGACTGGACTGCGCTATCGGGACGAGATTGTGCAGCCCCTCATCCAGCCAGTTCTCCAAGCCATAGGCGACAATGCTGTTCTTCAGGACGACGCTCGACCTCATCGCGCCCGTGTAGTTGATGAGTACTTTGAGCAACGGGGCATCATGAGGATGGAGTGGCCTGCTCGTTTACCTGTGATCTGGCTCCCAACGAGCACCTCTGGGACGTGCTGGGGCAACGTGTAGTCAGCAACCACCCCCACCTCAAGGCGTCCCCCAGTTGACTCAGTTCCTGCATCAAGAGTGGGAAGCGATCCCACAATATGTTCTGCGAATCCTGGTGAACTCAAAGCTGCATTGAATGCTTGGCTGCAAACGGTGGGCCACTCGCTACTGACTCGACCAGTCTTGTGTGACTTTTCAAATGAGGGGTGGGTGAACATTCTAACATACTGCTGTTGTTACAATTGCTTGATTTACTGAAAACTTAAATGAAATTGTTACTGAATAAATTAGCAAAGTACTGACTTCAAGTATTGTTACATTATTTGTGTAGTGTTGTCGGTGCGTCTGCGATAAAAAGTGGCCCTTAAGTTTTGACCATTAGTATAGATAGGTGCAGGGGGCACCCTGTTTCCCTCCTTCTTTTCTTCTCTTTTTTGTTGGGTGTGGATCGGGGGTGGGGTGGGGTCGGGGTTGGGGTTGGGGGTGGGGGTGGGGGTGGGTGGAGTGTTCGCACCCGCGCCATTACAAATTCTCTATGATTTAACAGCATTCGCGTCTCAGGAAAGATAGAGAAGGTATCTCTTTCACAACCTCTAATTTTTACTGAGCAAAAGTCAAATAATGGGGAGGGGGGAGCGGGGGGGGGGGGGGGCGGGCGGGGGGGGGGGGGGGACGGGGGGGGGGGGGAGGGCACAATCACCAGAATTTAAAACAATGCCAATCAACCCCCGTTCCCCACGAAAATACATGTAACACCCCCCCCCCCCTGCCCCCACCCGCCCTCCTCCCGTCCCACAAGATCAGCTCTTAATAATAAATAATTACGGTATTTATAATGCGCTTATCTTATAATAATTATAACTCTAAGTGCGCACTCACAACTCGCACACACATGCGCACGCTTTAGACAATGAGTCACGTACCACAGATACATTACGACGGTCAGCTTGGGGTGGGAAGTGTGGTGATATAGTGCTAGAACTGTTGAAAGAGGTGAGTTTTGAAGGCGGACTGGAAAGAGGAGAGAGAGTGTTTCTGACGAAGAGAGAGTGGGAGAGTGTTCCAGGTGGTTGGACCGTATACTGAGAAGGAGCGGGGGCCAAAAGTGCTGAGTTTGGTGCGGGGGATGAGGAGGCGGAGAGGGTCGGAGGCGGAGCGGAGGAAGCGGGAAGGAGTGTAGGGGTGAAGTAAGTTGGAGAGATAGGTAGGAGCGTAGTTGTTCAGGGATTTGTAGCAGAGAGACAGAATCTTGTATTGGATGCGTTGGGGGATGGGGAGCCAGTGAAGGAGCTTGAGCAGGGGAGTGATGTGGTCGGATTTTTTCTTTCTGAGGACGAGGCGGGCAGCATTGTTCTGGACGCGCTGGAGAGTTAGAGTGGTGGAGTGAGGAAGGCTCTTGTTATGGGTCTGACGGATATGGCACTGAGCGCATGCTTGAAATCCCGGCGACGTGAAGCAATAGACTTGTTATTGCGTCCACGAATTCCACATAACCAGTTTAGCCTCGGCGCGAGGAGTGAAGAATAATCGTTCAACAAATCTGACTGGCTTTTCTCCGGTGATCCTATGTTGGTTGTCGAGACTACCTGACTGTCACCATGGACTCACGTAGCTGTTGGGTAAGTGAGTGTGTTAACCCCTTGACTGTCGAGAAAAGCCGAACACGACCCAACTGCAAGAGACATTTATCCTCATGAGCCCCCGCAATTGCGAGGGGCTCATAAGGATCTATGCCTCTTGCTGAGACCACTTCTGTATCCATGTTCCTGGGATGGCGGTGGCTTTCGGTCGCTGAAAGGACAATATTAATCTGAAACACAATATACGTACAAGGGCAGGGCAGGGGTTAACTGAAGTCATGGCGCCCCGCACCAATGGCTGCGAAAGTGTATAGCGTTCCCGGCGGAACGCCTATAATGAATAACGTACAATGCAGTGACCTGAGTAGAACAGGAATAAATCTTTACCTGCTGCCACTTTGCACACAGCAAAAGGCGTATCATAGTGCATCTGTGTCAGTGCAGAGTGACGCACAGTACGGTGCTATATGTCATTAAAAAAAAAATCCCCAGTGGAGGAATAAGTTTGCATGGGCATAATTCCAACTGCTTGTTTGGGACCTTCAACCTGACACAAAATGCCTCTATACGCTTACACCTTTCTTTCAGTGGCCGAAAAATCAATTCAGAATTTTATTTCTCGTCTCTTCACTGACTAGTGATGTTAGACTCCAACCCACCCCCTCCCCCAAAAAAATAAAATATATTTTTTTTAATAAAGCAGAAGAAAAATCATTTCAATAATATACAAATGAGCAAAAGAAATGTGACATTTTTGTGAGAGAAAGACATAATGGAGTTTCTAGCACACCCCCTACTTTTCACCGCGCCCATGTCTAAATCATGCTATTTTAAACATCACACTCACAACTCTCATAAAACCTGATTTAACCCACACCACAAGTATATTTTGAGAGATTAATTATAGTTTTAAAAAAAACAACCCACTACAGACCGAACCGGTGCGCTACCGCCAGCCGACAGACCGGCCGAAAAATCAATCATTGTGAGCCTGCGCTGTACCTCACCTCCCTGTTAAAATTCATTTACATACTCTAATGACATTATTACATACGGATATGCAGACGCATACAAAGTGTGTTTGCGCATATTGGACGGCTTTTAACTCAGGGCCGCTTAAAAAATATAACTGATCTACGAGACACGTTGACCGTCTCGCTTTTCAGTGGCCTCGCATAATTTCTGAATCCGTGTTCTCAATAACCTAGTCGACCGAGGAATGCATAATACAAAGCGCGCGATCGATTTTCATAACATAACATTTTCATCAGTCTACGGAACATGGCCCATTCATTAACGTAACTTGACACGTCAATGGAAAGGAACAGACAAACACAGAGGTTACATTTATAATACTAATGGGTAGACCATCGAGAGCCGATGATGTCGTCATTGTGCATGACTTCTATTTGTGGGTGCGGGTGTGGCTGGCCATGCCAATCCTGGAGCCACACCTGCAAGGACAATGGGGGCACTGGAACATAGCTGTGGGGAGAGTCGACGCTTTCTTTCTGCGAGCTCTGGCACTTGCGATCTTTTCGCGCTGATTGTGTTCAAAGAGCGTGCAGGCTTTCCTGGTGGCGGCACGCCAGCCAGATCTGTCTTGTGCTTGCGCTTCAAGTTCCTTTACCGGGAATTTGGTTAGTTAGTTATTTGGGTTTAACGCCGAGCAGGCGACTAAGGCCATCTCACGGCGCTTTACCGGGAAGACGCAGTACTTGAGGCTGTCTTTTATGCAGTCTTTGAAGCGTTTCTATGGCCGTCCTTGCTTCCTGTGGCCTTTTGAGAGTACTCCAGACAGGAGTTGGCGTGGCACGCGAGAATCATCCATGCGTATGACATGATCTGTCCAGCGAAGTTTTGTCTTTAAAAGGGCAGTCCTGACTTTTTTTAATGCTTCAGTTCGCAAAAAGCTTTAACTGGGATTCAGTATACACACCCACTTAGACAATGACCACCCTATTGTCCCCACCAAATGTTTTCTTTCGTCCGTTGAACGCGAAAAGAGGTTACAGGAATCTTGTGGCTGGACCAAGTCAAAAGATTGCTTCTGATAGGCGATGGTAGCTGACGTCATAATTATTCTATACAACTTAGGTCATCTGCATAATTATAACCTATCAGAGACAAGATGGCGGATGAAACAAGCGAAAAAAAAAAGAAGAAAGTATCAGTTGACTCGCGCCGGTCGACAATGACAGACTCGGAATTGAAGAGAAGAAAGAGGAAGAGAGACAAGATACCCCTAAATAGAATTGACATCGGACAAGGGAATATAGAGCTTGTCTTGACCACCCATCCGGAATTTGTCGCTTTCTTGATATGTGAATCAGTAAGTAATCCGGCTACGGCCTTTGTCGATCTTCCTATAGTTCCGCGAGCGCTAGTCAGTGATTTTCAAAATTTATGATCTTCAGTAGATTTTATCTCTTACTGATTTTGCAAGATTTTAAACCTGTTTTACCATAAAGTTATGAGCTAGTTCATCAGATTTTATGCTGCAAGGATCTGAAAAATACGGTGTGTCAAAATTGCGGCACTGACATCGCTGGTCGTGACACGTTTTTGTCTGTGGGGGCCGCTCTCATTCACTCAATTCACTGAGGTAGTGTTTTTGCTGCGATGGTGCATTTGTCGTTTCCAGAGATGCTTTCAGTTACATAGACTTCGATGTGTGAGATGTAAAATTGTAGTGCAGAAAGTGGGTATAAATGTTCTGTTTCGTGGCGCTGGCTCAGTCGCTTGGCGCGGAGACCGAGTCGAACAAGCCACGCCCCCAGCACGATCGTTACTCAGGGTAGCAGGTCAAGCGGAACCCGCATTGATTTTAACAGCATAGCGAGTATGGAAGGTTTATTTTACATTCTCGTGGAATATTATGTTAAAGTGATGCCGGAGAACATCAGTGCATGTTTACACTGACACGTGTGTACCCACACCGATGACCTCGTCTGCAGTATTGACCGGGTTCTGCCTTGTAACGTAGGCTAGTAAATATGCACAAATTCAAAACGAGGCAGATGCAGACGATAATTTGTGCTCTCGGGTACAAAAACAACACACCCACCAAACGATGAATTTCGACATTTGGCATTGTATTTACACCATAAAGCTCTAAGTTAGTACACAAAGGACCCATACATAATACTGTCAGCAGTATCTGTTGCATATAGTTTTCTGACTGTGTTGAGATGCTTGATCCTGGGGAGAATAACTTTAAGATCAAGGCTTCAACACTCACTAGGCCAGCATTGTCCAGGACTTCCAGGTTTGTCACCTTGTCTTGCCATTTGATGCCCATGAGTGAGCGCAGGGATCTCATGTGGAAACGTTCAAGCTGCTTAAAGTGCTTTCTGTACAGCGTCCATGACTCACAGCCGTAGAGAAGACTGGGGAGGACTACTGCCTTGTAGACTTTGATCTTGGTGGAGAGCTTGACGCTGTTGTTGCTCAACACACGAGTGCGCAGACGACCCAGGGCTTTGCGGGCTTTGCCGATACGAGCTGCGATTTCCTTGTCGATAGTACCGTCGGAAGAGATGATGCTCCCCAGGTACCTGAACTGGTCGACAGTCTTCAGCTCGGTGCCTTCAATATATACTTTGAGTGAGGGTGCTCTTGTGCCTGGGGCTGGTTGGTGCAGGACCTTGGTCTTGTTGAGACTGTGGTGAGGCCAAACAGTCGAGAGGCTTCCGTGAACCTGTTGACGATGGTCTGGAGGACTCCGTGTGCGCCATCAGCGCACAGTCATCGGCAAACAGCGCCTCAAGGATCAGTCTCTCGATGATCTTAGTCCTGGCGTTCAGTCGATGGAAGTCGAAGAGAGAGCCGTCTAGTCTGTACTTCAGGTACACTCCTTTCTCAAGGTCGCGTACTGCATGGGTCAGGACACACGTGAAGAACAGGTTCAACATCACGGGTGCAAGAACACAGCCTTATTTCACACCATTGGAAATGTCGAAGGGCGCGGATGTGTCGCCGTTTGACTGGACAACTCCTACCATTCCATCATGGAAGAGGCGGATGATGTTGAACTTCCTAGGGCAGCCGAGCTTTGCGAGGACGACCCAAAGCGCTTCTCTGTTCACAGTGTCGAATGGTTTTGTCAGGTCTATGAAGACGGCGTAGAGGTCCATGTGCTGCTCAATGCATTTCTCCTGGACCTGTCTCACAGAGAAGACCATGTCAACTGTGCTGCGGCCGGGTCTCAAGCCACACTGAGCCTCTGGAAGTGATTCCTCAGATACAGAGCTGATCAGGCGGTTGAGAATGACTGTCGCGAGGATCTTGCCAGCGATGGACAAGAGTGAGATCCATCGGTAATTGGCACAGTCTGCTTTGCTGCCCTTGTTCTTGAACAGGGACACGATTGTAGCATCTCTGAATTCCTGTTGCATGTTCTCCTCTGCCCAGATGCATGTCAGATTGTTGAGGAAGGCATCAAGGGTCTCAGGTCCAGCTGCTTTGAAGAGCTCTGCGGGGATGCCGTCCATACGCGCACCCTTGCCGGAGCTAGTCTGGTTGATAGCTTTTTTTCATTATACAAAATCGCGCGATCGATTTTCATAAAATAACATTTTCATTAGTGTAATGTAAAGCCGGATACTGAGAGATTGATTGCCACGGGACATGGCCCGTTCATTAACGTAACTTGACAATGGAAAGGAACAAACAAACACATAGGTTACATTTTAAATAACAGTTTAGTAAATGTGCAACTAAAACCCAGCAAATTTCGCAAGGCAGCCGCTAACAGTAATGAACTATGTAACATAATTGCACTTCTCTAAAAGGCATAAATTTTAGATTTCTGTGGTTATACACCAGAGAAAAAAAAAATGCAGTGCACGTACATAGGCTCTAACCCCTTCACTGCCGAGAAAAAGAGGAACATGATCCAACTGCAAGAGGCTTAGATCCTCATCAGCCCCCGCGACTGCAGATCTTGCTGATATCACTTTGAATCCATGTTCCTAGGACAGCTAGGCTTTAAGGTGTTGAATTAACGAAGACTGCAGAAACACAGTCGGAGTCAAACCGACACTGAACGGATTAATTACCGGTTGATCCAGATCGTAAAACCCTACACCCCCCTCACCCCCAAGGTTGAAAATCAGCCGTGAGAGCACAGGTGATACGTTTGATTTTGTCGAATGCAATGATTCAATGAAGCTATATATATCAGCTGTTGAGGCATTGACATCATCACAGACATAGCCATTTTTCAAACCTGCCGTTGCTACAAAACTACGAGACAATATACACAAAACTAAGTATATAAATGTACATGTAGATGAAACAAGAACATTGCCAGCTTAGGGAAAGAAAGTCCCATGATGATCTCACACTCCTAAACACACACACACACACACACACACACACACACACACACACACACACACACACACACACACACACACACACACATACACACACACACACACACACACACACACACACACACACGCGCTCACGCAAGCACGCACGCACGCACGCACACACCGAGTTTATAACTGGGAGCAAACGAAATCAGATTTAAAGGGCAGTATATATTTCACAACGTAATGCTTACGTCTGCTTCGAGAAGTACTTGAAAAGACGGATTTTGAAACGGGCTAGAGAGGAAGCAGCTTTCACAAACAAATTGGAGCAATCTAACGGCAACAATAAATCAGTGGTGCAGGAACCTGGTGCGGAGTGGGGACTGTTGGGCAAAAACAATAAGGGGGAGGGAGGAGTGAGGGGGGGCAGAATATCACTTTCCCCAGCACCCGATATTTTTAGTTGGAGAAACAAAATCATAGATTTTTATAATTTGATTTTTTCGAGGCTTGGCGACAGTCGTCTCGTCACCCCCTCCCCCTCCCTCCCCCACGCTGTTCATATGAATTCTCCTTAGGTTTGGAGATAACTTGTCAGGCCCCCAAATGAATAATTTCTTATTCCTACAACTTCATTGCTTCCTGAACGAAATGCTGCTTCGATTATCACCCTCTTATCTGTGCTTTTTATTTCTCTGCACAAAGTGAAGCTAGTGTGAGTCGCTTAGCTATCATTTAGAGGGTAATAAAATCTGTAGAATATGAGTCATTGAGGTCTGGGTGTCAATAGGTAAATGTTTTACGGCCGCAGGGGCTCCTTAGAGTCTATGCCTCTTGTCGGTAGCGGGGGATCGGTCCTATTGACAAGAAGACTGTTCAGTGAAGTCATAATTATGAGATTGTCCGCGACTGACACGTTGCATTGTGCACGGGCAGATCAGTTATCAAACTATCAAACAAGTGTGTGTGTGTGTGTGTGTGTGTGTGTGTGTGTGTGTGTGTGTGTGTGTGTGTGTGTGTGTGTGTGTGGGGTGTTACTGTACCACAGACTCAATAATCTTTGTACATATGGGATGTGAGCACAGGTACTGGGCTACACTCTCTTCTTCTTCTTGTCGTTCGCAGTGGGGCTACACTCTCAAAATATGAACCCAATGCGAAAAAGGCGATCGGGCCGACGTCGGCCGTCAGTGGTCGTTCGCGGGCCAACGTGGGCCTTTTGCTCATTAGGAAAGGACGGGAGGTTGAAGCGGGTGGGAGGGAGATAGCATAATCCCCTGGCTGGGGGGTGGGGGTGGGGGTGGGATCTTCCTACTAGGAAAAAAAAGAAAAGAAAAGGAAACGTTGCATGCACTGGCACACACACACACATTCACACACACACACACGCGCGCGCGCACGCAAGCACACACTCACAAACACACACACATAGACAGGAAGGAGCGGGAGACACGCTGTTTCCCTCCTTTTTTTTCTATGTTAGGCGGGCGACGGGCAGAGCTGGTGGTGGTGGGGGAGGGTGGGGGGAGGGGGAGGGGGGTGGAGGGTGTGGGAGGGGGATAAAGGGTGGGTGGAGTGTCTGCGGGTTACCATCACCAATTCACTATGATTTAACATTTGCGTTTCAGGATGGAATTAGACGATGGAAAGAGAAGTTATCTCTTTCATAACCTCTTTTTACTGACCGAATAGTGTGTGTGTGTGTGTGTGTGTGTGTGTGTGTGTGTGTGTGTGTGTGTGTGTGTGTGTGTGTTGGGGGGGGGAGGGTTGTGTGTGTGTGTGGGGGTGGGGGTGGGGGTGGGGATGGGCACAATCTCCAGAATGTAAAACAATGCCGATCACCCCAGTGCGCAAAGTCCACCGGGCCGACCTCGGCCTGATGACCTTTTGCGCATAGGGCACGCATCACTTTTTTGGGGGCATACCTCCACTCCCCCCCTCCCCCCCACGAAAATACCTGTACCCCCCTCCCCTCCCCGTCCCTCAAGGTCAGCCCTTGTTATGTGTCTGACGGATATGGCTCTGAGCGCATGCTTGAAATCCCGGTCACGTGATGCAATAGATTTGTTACTGGGTCCATTTGGAGACGAACTCCACACAACCAGTTATCCTCGGTGCGAAGAGTGAAGAATAATTGTTCAACAAATCTGACTGGCTTTTCTCCGGTGATCCTTTGTTGGTTGTCGAGACTACCTGACTGTCACCATGGACTCACGTAGTTGTTGGGTAAGTAATTGTGCGTGTTAACCCCTTGACTGTCGAGAAAAACCGAAACACGACCCAACTGCAAGAGACATCGATCCTCATGAGGCCCCGCAGTCGCCTAGAATGAATAACGTACAATGCAGTGACCGGAGGAGAACAGGAGTAAATCTTGAACTGCTGCCACTTTGCACACAGAAAAAGGCGTACCATATTCATAGTGTGTGTGCAGAGTGACGCACACTACAGTGCTACTGTCATTAAAAAAAACTTCAACCTGACACAAAATGCCTTCTTACGCCTACACCTTTCTTCCAGTGGCCGAAAAATCAGTTCAGAATTTTATTTTTCGTCTCTTCACTGACTGGTGATGATAACACCTCCCCCCCCCCCCCCCCCAAAAAAAAAAAAAAAAAAAAAAAAAAAAAAATAGAATAAAAAAAAGAAAAAAGAACCATTTAAATAATATACTGAGGAGCAAAAGAAATGCGACGTTTTAGTGTTTCCGATGATTCCAAAAATGTCGCATTTCTTCTCCTCCCCCTTATGCATGCAATACAATTGTTACGTTTGTGGTTGTGATATTCTTTGAGAGCATGTGTGTGTGTTAATCATAGGAAAGATCCGATATTCATTTGAGTTTTTTTTTAATAAGAATTACATAGCGTGGAGAATTGCGATGTGTAGCTAAAATGACGCGTTTTTTCGTTACATTGTTGCCAAAGTCCGACCTCGTTTGATCTAGAACGTTCTCGAAACGGCGCGATTATTCTAGTGGCCTCATTTATGATGTCAAAGTTGTTGGCAACATTTCGTAACATTGTATCGAAGGCGCCTAGATGGTAGTGGAAATTTGTGGTTATTTCTGGAGTATTCTTTTTCAATGAATATTAATAAGTTTTGGTTACGTTTTCTTTTCTGATTGGTTGTATTGTGCGAATTTGCTCGATTGTTCTGGAAATCAGTCTGTAATAGCATAAAAGAGCGTGTTAGGAAATATGTGTGTACATTGTATGAGAGATGCATTTGTGTCAAAAGTGCTGATGCATTGTAGAGGAGACAGTGTATCAGTATTGGTGCATTTGTAGATGCATTGTGCATAGATCGCATCGCTGCAATAAAATATTGTTGGGACTGTTACTCCAGTGTAGCCTACAACCTTGTGCCACGTATGACGGGTTGCAGCTGAGTGAAGTTTCTTTACAAGAACCCTACGTGCGTGCGTCTGGTGTGATTGTATCATACTACTACTACGACTACGTCGTAACAACAATCTAAAGCAATAATTAACAGCTACATAAATAGTATAACAGTTTGCCAACCGGGCTGTGACATATTAGATAAACTAGTGAAAATTCGATGGTCTGATGTAAAACATCAGCTATCCTTTCGTCCTTTATATTATTTTCTCTGAACAAAGTTTTGGTAATAGGACATTGAAATATCATATGTCGAATAGAAATAGGTGTGAAATACTCGCATTAGACATCTTTTGAAAATGTTGTTTTCCAAGAATTTAATCTTAACTTGTATATTAAAGATGCCGTTTTTCGTGAACAAGGTGAAACATTTGAGAAATGTATCAGTTTATCTTTGTGTGAGAAATTTGTGAGCACAGAATAGATTTTATGCAAAGCCAATTTGATATTATTGCATACTATTATATTCTTAGCTCCATGTTTTGCTAGTCTATTCATTCCAAAAGGCCACTATGTGAAGCCGGTACCCACAGAAAATGTACCCTTATACCTCTGGAAATAATACAGTTTATAATATATTGTACATGTCTGTAGTGACTGTCAAAATCGTATCGGATTTTGCCTGCCTGCCGAAATGTTCAAGTTTTGAGGGTGCCGAAGTTGTGGTTCGGAAGTGGCCTTAGGGCACAATCTATGTATCGCAACTGCGTTTGCCAAGCTGTAAGAAAAAGAAAAAGAAAATCCGTGCTGAATACAACGTACTGCATAATTATTCACGCGTTAACTCATTCTGCCCGCAACGCACCACAGCAAGATATGGCTCGACCATGATAGTTCAAGGGTGTTGGCAGAATAGCTTGCGCCTGAGGGCGCTAAGCTATTCTGCCACCACCCTTGAACTATCATGGTCGATCTGTCTTCTGAATTATAATGCAGTCCTCAGAGGATAACTCCAAAATGTAAGTATTTCGTACCTCGGGCACAATGAGTTAATTGGCGGTAACACCGTCGACTGGAATTGTCATGTCAGCTCTGTCAAGTTTGCAGTGATTAGTAATAGACTTATGCATACAATGATGTTGTATGACGAGAACAACCCAACGATGGAATACGTACGCTTAGAAAAGACACACTTTATTAGCATTTTAGGAAATAGACAAACAAGCACGTATACAATTCCCTACATATCTTGTCAGTGCGTGCAGTCTAAGTGCAAGTACATGAACTTACTTTGACAAGATAAGCCGCAGCGAATTGTACACTTGTTTGTTCAGTGACATGTCGATTTTACTCGAAATATTAATACATTGTGCTGCAAGTGTCTTTTCAGTCTATGTGTGCTTCTGTCTTGGATGAGTTGTTCTCTGCATGTTACACGCTTGGTAGTCACCTCAAGGTTTTTGGTCCGTCTGGATTTTACACATGTATGACTGACGAATACAGAGCGTTCAAAATTAGCATTCCCCGAAACCGAAAGCAGATTAAAAAAACAAACAACCCAAGAACTCTGTCGTCATTTGCTGGCGAAGTAAATCCTACTAATCTGCAAGACACAAAGATTCTCATGAACCCCAGGAAGCCCCTCTGGCGTATTAAAATTGAATGTGCCTCTTGCTAATCAAGATCTGTCGCAACAGAGAACATCGGTGAGGTGTGCGTTTGCAACGAACGACTCCCAACAACGAGCGAGAGTGATGTCACTGCGGATAACCAGCTGTTGTACTATAAACTGATCAACAAAAGAAACGCGAACTTTTCACCATGGCGCTTTTCTTCGTAAATATGCTTTAATCATAATAATAATAATAATTAATAATTACGGTATTTATAATGCGCTTATCTTATAATAATTATAACTCTAAGCGCGCACCCACAACTCGCACACGCATGCGCACGCTTTAGACAATGACTCACGTAACACAAATAGTGAAGATACATTAGGACGGTCAGCTTGGGCTGGGGAGTGTGGTGATATAGTGCTAGAACTGTTGAAAGAGATGAGTTTTGAGGGCAGACTGGAAGGAGGAGAGAGAGTGTTTCTGACGGAGAGAGAGTGGGAGAGTGTTCCAGGTGGTTGGACCGTATACTGAGAAAGAGCGGGGGCCGAAAGTGCTGAGTTTGGTGCGGGGGATGAGGAGGCGGAGAGGGTCAGAGGCGGAGCGGAGGGAGCGGGGAGGAGTGTAGGGGTGAAGTAAGTTGGAGAGATACGCAGGAGCGTAGTTGTTCAGGGATTTGTAGCAGAGAGACAGAATCTTGTATTGGATGCGTTGGGGGATGGGGAGCCAGTGAAGGAGCTTGAGCAGGGGAGTGATGTGGTCGGATTTTTTCTTTCTGAGGACGAGGCGGGCAGCATTGTTCTGGACGCGCTGGAGAGTGAGAGTGGTGGAGTGAGGAAGGCCAGAAAGGAGAGAGTTGCAGTAGTCGATGCGAGATAAGATGAGAGAGACAGCGAGTTTGGTGGCAGCTTCGGTAGTGATGTATTTTCTGATCTGACTGATGCGGCGGAGGTGGAAATGACATGCCTGGGCCGTGGCGGAGACGAAGCTGGTCATGGAAAGAGTTAAATGATGTCAAAATAACCCGTTTTTAATCCGGGTTATTTTGACATCATTTATCCGAAAATGTTATGAAGAGTGTGTTATATCGTGTGCAAATAGAATGTTTAGTCTTAAAAATCGCACATCGATGACTTATAACGTTATCAGTGACACTACCATCACGGGATATTGAAAGTGATATGGGGAGCATCTGCAGAGGACACAGCTGAAAGCCAACCAATGTGCAGTGTCACTAGGGTCCGTGTGCATGAAAATCCGGCCTGTTTGGTCTTGACCTGCTTTTCTTTTGTCAAAGGCGCCTAAATAATCAACATGACCTACAAACATGAAAATAAAAAAGTTCTTTATTTTATGTTAGCGGCCATATTTACCTGATCAAATGGATATGGGTGTGTTCTTTATCTCTGTGTCAGTCACTGGAGCATAAAAAATGGTTTGAAAGTAATTCACATTAAATCAAATAAGATTTATTAAGAAAATGATGTGCACCGGAAGTTCTGGTTCTCTAATGATTTTTCGAGTCAAATTTCGTTTGAGGCAGTTAATACCATTATAAGCAACCCACACAACATGTGTGTTAAAACAATTCACAGAAAACTTGCTTCACAGAGTGTGTTCAGTTTTGCTTATTTTCACCACTAATGTGTACTCCAAGGTAGCCATGGGCGATAACTCATCCAATATTTGGTGTGAAGGTTGCTCAGACAGTAGGCTGAACATCTGAAGTAAGCAACAAATAAAATTTTCTTGTTTTGCTGTCAGGGTGGCTCTTTGTTTTCGGGTACATTTACACTTACAGACACTTTTCGCGTTTTTAATGGACGTCAGTATATAAACTCATTCAGTTCCGACACACCACAACAAGATATGGATCGACCAAGATAGTTCAAGGGTGGGGCCAGAATAGCTTGGCGCCCATGGGCGCCAAGCTATTCTGGCACCTGACTTAAACTATCATGGTCGATCTGTTTCCTAACTTGTAATACTGTCTTCAGAGAACAACTCCGCCACTACAAAATTTGGGGATTTCGACCATGGGACGGACACAATGAGATAAGCATAGGCAACACGGCTCCAGTCTCCTAGAGGCATAGATCCTCATGAGTCCACCAGGACTGTTGGGAGTCATTCCGCGTTAACGTAACTTCTGTATTTAATCGTTTGTTTTGAGCACGACAACATCGAACGGAGGGAGACTCGTGCAACACCACGTCACAGCTTAGATTGACACACAGTTGGACAGTCGTACAAACCACATCAAATAACAAAATAAATAAATTAATTAAAAAAAGAAAAACCACCACAAACCCTAATTAATAACAGAGAAGCAGAAAGACTTTGGTTGAAGTCACGTCTGACGGTCCACAAGCAGATCTTCAAGGCAGGGAACAAGTTAGTCAATAAACTAGTGCTGAATGCAAAAACGGCTTTCATCAGTATGAACATTTTGGAATGCACGTCAAGCAAACAGCTGTTCAACGTCACATACAAACTTCTGGCAAAAACGACTGTGTCTCCTCTGCCAAAATCTGTTCCTCCCATTGAGTTACCTGAGACGTTCTGTGAGTTTTTCACTCAGAAAGTAGAGTCTATTCGAGACAAACTGGACTCCCAGTCATCAGTTTCACCTCACAGTCATGATGTGCCTTTTGCTGGACAAGTCTTCCATACTCTCAAGAGTTTGTCCGAAGATGATGTTCGTAAGATCATGACAAAGTGCGCTGCAAAGACGTGTGACCTGGATCCCATCCCTACCCAACTTCTCTTTGATTGTATTGACATAGTCCTCCCTACCATCACTTCCCTGGTCAATGACTCTTTGTCCTCTGGTATTTTCCCTGCTGTTTACAAATCAGCCATCGTCAAACCCCTGCTTAAAAAGCCCAGTTTTGACCCTGAAAATCTGAAAAAACTTCAGGCCTGTCTCAAATCCGGCCCTTCCTATCCAAGCTCATTGAAAGAATTGTTCTCTCCCAGCTCCTTGACCATGTGAATGCTCACAGTCTTCTTCCTGTTTGCCAGTCAGCGTATCGGCCCGGGCACACCACTGAGACTGCTCTCCTCAAGGTTATGAATGACATGCTTAGGGCAATTGATGATGGACATGTCTCTGTTCTAGCCTTGCTCGATCTGACAGCCGCCTTCGATACAATAGACCATGAGACCCTTGTGCACCGACTTCATTCCACGTTTGACATCAAGGGTAGTGTCCTGTCCTGGTTCAGATCTTACCTGAATGATCGTCACCAGACTGTTGTCATTAACAGCTACCGGTGCAGTCCTTCTCTACTGCGCTTTGGGGTCCCCCAGGGCTCAGTCCTAGACCCCATTCTCTTCATTCTCTACATCCAGCCTCTTTCCAATGTAATAGAGAGATTCTCGGTTTCCCACCATGGCTTTGCCGATGACTCCCAGCTGTACAAACACGCAACTCCCGACCAAGTCCCTAGCGCCATCCTAAGAGCTGTTCTTAATTAGACGAACTATTGATCGGCAAACCTAGATCGGAGAAGATCGGCGATCTTTCGGTTTGTTTCTTAATTGAGGTTGAACGAACCTAGGCGAACTTCAGCAAACCAGGTTTGCCATGGTTCTCTTTCTTAACTGAAGTGCTTGACTCGGCGTACTTACTGTCTGCGAAGGCCGTGTTCAAAATGGCTGCCGCTATGCCGCTTCGCGATTTGAACGATGTTTGTTTTTGTATTCCTTGCAGTAGCGACCCCACAAACAGCGTTGCGCCTCCCACAAATCAATAAAAATAGGTCTTGTTCTTCGCACGAGTGAAATATCGCCGTCCGCCATGTTTGTTTGTATCGGTGACTGTCTTCTTATCTCCAACGCAGAAGAGGGTAAAACGTTTTGACCAATCAGAGAAAAGGTTCGCCTTGGTTTGCTCTTTCCGACAGCGAACTATGGTTTGCCGAGGTTCGTGAACTACTTCGAACTAGGTTCGCCGTATCTTTAGATCGTCCAATTAAGAACCAACCTGGTTCGTCCGAGATCGTAAACTGTAGTTCGTCAGAGTTCGCGAACTAAAGTTCGTTTAATTAAGAACATGCTTAAGCCTTCAGAACTGTATCTGTGATGTCAAAGAGTGGATGTCATCAAACAAACTTCAACTTAATGATGATAAAACTGAGTCTCTTATAATCAAACCCCCAGATTGACCAGTTCACTTTCCCTCCCCACGTCCATGGCCATAGGAACCAGCATCATTAATTTCTCACACACCGCCAAGAATCTTGGAGTAACCCTGGACCAAACACTGTCCATGAACCAACAGATTGTCAATACCTGTCGCACAGCCTACATGGAGCTCCGTCGCATTTCTTCTATCAGACACTATTTGACCATCGAAGCCACAAAAACCCTCATCTGTGCATTTGTTCTTTCCAAGCTGGACTATTGTAATTCATTGTATGCAGGTTATCCCAAATATCAGATTGACAGGCTTCAAAAAATTCAGAATTCTCCTGCGAGGTTCATCACCAAAAAGCGCAAAACTGATCATATTACACCTGTACTTAAATCCCTCCACTGGCTCCCTGTGGCTGCAAGAATTCAGTATAAACTTTCTTCTGTCTGCTTCAGCTGCATTTCCACATCAAGTACCTGTCCTCTCTCCTGCAGCTGTACACTCCCTCAAGACAACTCAGATCCTCTGCTGACAGCTGCATTTTGCGTGTACCTTTTGTCCGTACCAAGTCTTTTGGCCAGCGGTCTTTTTCATATCTTGGGCCGCTGTACGGGAACGTACTCTCCTCCCATGTCCGCCACAGTGCTTCAAAAGAAGTTTTTTAATCTGCGCTAAAAACACACCTTTTCCAACTCCATTACCCCACTGATTAATCATTGACTGCTGAGGATTCTGTTGTAGTTTTGCTGTGGTGCCTGCAATGTGTGTGTGTGTGTGTGTGTGTGTGTGTGTGTGTGTGTGTGTGTGTGTTGTGTGTGTGTGTGTGTGTGTGTGTGTGTGTGTGTGTGTGTGTGTGTGTGTGTGCGCGCGCGCGAGCGTGTAATATTGTGTAGTTTTGTAATTGTATTTTTGAAATTTGTAAGACGCCTAGAGCTCTACCTGAGGTTAGGCGCCATAGAAATTATTATTATTATTATTATTATTATTATTATTATTATTATTATTAATAACACCCCAAACAAAAAAAATTAAAACAAACCTGATTATATCTTCTCCTCGCACGTATTCTGTCTTTTTTTGCAGTGGGTTTTCGTTGCCGTGTTGCTCCTGGTAATACCCACAAATACTGCTTCAGGTGAGTGGAACAGTCACACTTGTTTTACAGCGAAGGTAAAGCTGCCGGGTAGAACTAACTGAACTAACGCCGAGCAGGCAACTATGCCCATATCTCACGGTGGGAATTGTAAACTGAAGTCTGAAGACATGGGGACGTAGCTTAGTGGATAAGACACTGCGCTGACAGTCGTAAGATCACGGGTTCGAATCCCCTGATGGGCAGGAATGGGATGTGGACTTTTCCTCATTCCCATCGAGTCACATTTTCGTACAGACTCGGCTTACGGTTGCCTGTCTCGCCTTCGTGTGCACAGCACGCATAATCATCAAGTGCGCACGTTAAAAATCCCATTATCACTAATCGAAAAGAGAAGGCCCAGTAGGGCCGGTGAAATGGAAACAAAAATATTTCACATGCACCGAAGTTAATAGCCGGGTGGAGGTTTGCACATAAAGTAGCGCTTAGTAGCAGCAGGCTTTCAAAGCTCCAGCTTCCATTCCTACGGCGGCGCCTTGAGCATCTTTAATTAGATGGATATGTGCGCCTTGGAGACACCGTACCATACCATACCATACCAAGTCTGGCCAGCCAAGAATCCCCTGGGGAAAACCAGTCTACGATTGTAATGCAAATGTATGCAAAACCTCATCGGGTAGAAGGTGGGCCGCACCTGGCCCGCGCGGGCCATCTGCGGCCGACCTTCGGCCCGATCTTTTTTTTGGCTCTAGTTTTGATGACACTTTACTGTATATGTCCCGTATGTGTGCGGGGCAACTGAAGCCGATCATCACCTCGATAGTCTTTTGCTCACTGGGATTGTACATTACTTTGCATGTCTCAAGCCAAGCAAGAGGAGGAGAGTTGGAAGCGTGCTGCGTGTGTGGTGGCCGGGGTTGTCGTTGGTGGGGTCGTGACTGTGGGGGGCGCTTCCGTTGTGCTGCCCGCCGCTGGCTTCACCTCAGTGGGGGTCGCCGCAGGGTCACTGGCTGCCAAAGCCATGTCCATCTCCTGGGTCACGGGCTACGGGGGAGGACTGATAGCGACGGCACAATCTGCATCAGTCGCTGGCCTGTCCAAAACGGTCATCGGAATCGCTGGAGCATTTGGGGGGTACATCGGCGACTATATTTGTAAAGAGCGATCCGAAGAAACGTGAGAAGTACATGAGACATTGTTACGATTGTGGCTGTGTTGTCCTGTGAGAGCATGCATGTGTTAATCGTAGGAAACGATCCGATATTTATTTGAGCTGTCATGGTTACGATTCACGTACCTTTTTAGTAAGATTTTCTTTCGTTCGTGCGTAGAGCGGAATTCGCTTTGTTATTATACCGCTAAGTTTAACCGGAAGCTTCTAGCAAGGTCACGCAGAGAATAGCGGTCGATCTTTGTTTTGCGTAGATTCGCGGAGTATAGATTAGAACCGTCGAGCAGGTCGCGCTGTCTAGTGACCGCGTACGTGTGTCGTCAGAGGAATAGGTAACATTTTGCTACATTGTTTTATAGACGCTCAAATAGTCATAGTTGTTTTCTGTGCGCTTGAAGTTGGCAGCCAGTCGGTATTTTTTTTTTTTTTTTTTAAAGATTGTGAAACTTCTGGAAAGATTCCGGCTAGATCGTGAACTGCCTTCCATACTTTTGTGTGATATGATTACACACTAGGATTTGGGGCTGAAATTAGTAGCCGAATTTTTGTAGCCTATTGTAGTTATTTTAGAAAATTCTTTCTTTATTAATATTTATGAGTTTCAGTTACGTGTTTCGTTCTGATTTTTTGCGTTGTATAATTTTCTTGGATTATTCTGGAAATTGGTTGTACTATAAAAGATTGAAGCTGGGAAGCACGTATATACATTGTCTTGCATTGTCAGTTGTAGAGACACACCGTTTATCGTAGGTACGTGGCCCGTATAGGGTGTACCCCACCCGGGTCTGCCCTGGGGGACATGGGTGGGGTTAGGTATTTTTTAGTTCCCAGGGTCACCCTGGTCAGCCCCACAGGGTGGGTTTTTCTCTCTATTCTGGGGCATGTGTTTCTGTCTACCCTTTGTCCATTCACCTGTATTTGCCTTTTTAAAACTCTCCCTACTGTCTGCACTGCCTGTAGCTCTTGATATTGGATGTGTGTTGCTAAATGGTCTTAGCTTTATTTAGGCCCCATGTGTTAGGTTTATTTAATGTATTTGACCGGCTGGCGACATACATTCAATGTTCTGTTTATTTTTTTTTTTCACAAGCAGTGCAGGCACGTCCTGAGAAAGCCTTGTTGCTGTCGGGACGTTAAGCAATGTACAATCAATGTACAATCAAAACCGTATAGGGTGTACATTGTGAGAGACACAGCGTAACGGTGATGTACGTTGTATGAGAAACTCTTTGTGTCACACTGTTAAGCCACGTGTGACGGGTTGCAGCTGAATGAATTTTATTTAAATGAACCTTACGTGTGTGCGTCTGGTGTGTTTATCATACTACGACTACGACTCAACACGTAACAGATATTCCTGTACAGTTCTACCTTAATCGCCGCACGTGTCGTCTGTGGGCGTGGTCTAGTAGTCTGCTCAGTTGTCAAACTTGTCAACACATCTTGGTAACTCGGCCCGCTGAGTCTCACTGTTCATGTTTTCGCGGTGCTTGCCAGCCATTTGGTTACAGTCAAGGCTGTTTTCAGTTAGGCTCAGTTTGAGAAACATCAGCATGAATGGCACCAGTAAGAAAAGTAGATTTTCATGAACCCGCGGGCAGAGGGACTCATGAGGATCTGTGCCTCTTGCAGACGTTGATTATAATCGTTACTTGGTCCGCATCTACTTCCTCAGTTTGAGTAGCTCTATCATTTATAATTTCAAGCAATACGCATAGTTTCTCATATCGACCCTTGGGTGGTGGGGACTTTTGAACGTCTAAGCCTCTTCATACAGATTTTAGAAACTCACTCTTGCACCGGTTACATTCGTCACGCAGCCAACTCATGACTATACGTGTTATACTTAGTGTATAAAATACCAAACGCAATTATATTTGGCAATTTCGGATTTTTATTTCTTTTTGGCTATTTAGCAATCTAATGTAATTAGGTTTGCGTTTCAATGACTTCCATTACATATAATATGCTGTTTTAAACGTGTGCAAGCACTGAAATACTGTGCTACAGCGAAGAGCACAATGGTTTTCAGCCGTACTAATTTTCCTTCCATTGTCCACTTTTGCACTGCCAAAATATTACACTTAATTGGCTTGTTTTTACAGGTATGGGGTTCAGCCCTACGGTTCAAAACAAACAAAACTGTCTAGTTTTCCTAGCCACAACTGCAGACCGATGTACACATTCACTCTCATTATTAAATGTAATAGACTGCACATGTTGCGAATAATAATCCTTGGCAGAGACTGTAGTAGCCTGCTAAGCTCTAGCGGTTGTCTGTCATTTGCAATGCATAAAACATTCACCTTTCGCAAGACACAGAAAACGCAATGTCATTTTAAAGAGTGAACAAACGCAAGATCTAAATAAATGTAAGGTTTTGTTTTTATTTTTGTTTTTGGTGTGTGTGTGTTTCTTTTTTTTAAAAAGCAAAACAAATTCTTCTACCCGTACAGTAAAGTTTTCATGGAAAAGAAACCTGAACGGTAAGAGGAGAAATTTCGCCATGATGAATAATAGCAATTTTCATAAATGACATTCAGTCTCCAGTAGATTAATCAGACCAGAAATACAGAAGGTTGGGCTTTTTCCTCTGATAAAAAAAAAAAAGAATGAAAGAAACCACTAATATACGTAGCTATGTATAACAACGTGCCTAGAGAACAAATGTGTGATTTGTCGCTGACTATCTACAGTGTCATTATAAATTGTGAAATATCTCTAACAGAACGTAAAGGCGCTCGTAAATGAAGATCCATGAATTATTTAAATAAAAAAGACAGCAATAAATAACCGCCGGGCTTCATCTTTCGGAAACAATAACACGTTAAAATTGCACGAGAGACCAATCTTTCGTAGTCAAATTGTCATAGACATCTCCTCCCTCTTCACTTTGCTAGAAAACAACAAACAAAGCAAGAAACAGATTGTGGTTATCAGTATACAATTAATTACATGATGTGGACTTCAACTACAAGACTCGAACAAGCAAGATCGAGTTACTGATTGTGTAACCGTGAAATAAGAACAAAGGATATTATGTGTGAGTGCGAGAGACCACTGGTACATCGATTACAACATCTTACATTACAACATTTTAGACATCGTGTAAAAATACGCAAATCTCTGCAAAAATTACGAGCCGGCAGCACTGACAACAGTAAAGCTATTTCCCGTTTTGCTTCTGTCCACATCTATATAATGAATACATGAACTGCTGAACTGCATTTGAGAGAGAGAGAGAGGAACAAAAAAAAAAAACAAAAAAAAACAAACAAACAAAAAAACAAAAAAACAACAAAAACCCCAACTAGCTATAGACATCTAGACCCAGTCCACAGCGGCACCCTCATACGGCCGAGGATCAAAATCAGCGTCAATGAGACCAACAAGAGACTTAGAGTAACTGCAGCCTTGAAATACTGTGCTATATTGAACCATTAGTTATGGAAAACATGTTGTGTGGTCTTGTCTTCCCGCACATGCATTGAGCGATTCAAACGTAGCAGCAGAAGGAAACTTACGCTTCCAGCCGTTTAACGCTTATCATTCGGAATACACGAGTGTGTGAAATAAGTTTGACTAAAATAGTTCAAGGGTAGTGCCAGAATAGCTTGGCGCTTCTAGGCGCCAAGCTATTCTGGCACGACTCTTGAACTAAAGCCATTGGTCTCAGGGGTGGATCATGGGTCGACCCCAAATTCCTTATAACGCTATAACAAAGTCCCTTTTTGGGTTTTTTGTGGACCCCCTCCCCCCCCCCCTTGTTTGATATTTTGGGAACGGTGAAGCCCCCCCCCCCTCCCCCGTTGTTTGATATTTTCACTGGCGAACGGTCAAGACGCACGAGCCCCTCCCCCCCCCTCTCCCCGTTGTTTGATATTCTGGCGAACGGTTAAGACGCACGAGCCCCCCCCCCCCCCCCCACTCCCCCCTCGTTCGATTTCTCGGCCCCTGGAAGCAAGGTCCAGGGTCTACCCCTCCCCCTCCCCCCGTTGTTCGGCTTTTTCGGCCCCTGGAAGCAAGGTCCAGCGTCTACCCCCCCTCCCCCCCCCCCCCTGATTGATTTTTCGGCCCCCGCGGAAGCAAGGTCTAGCGTCGTCGAGGCCTTTTGTATCAGAGTGAAGGTCCCAAACAAACAGTTGGACCCCCCCCCAACCCCCCGTGGAGCTAAGTCTCCCCCCCCCCCTGGAGCTAAGTGATCCGGCCCTGGGTCTATATCCTTTTCTGTGAGTACTATAACGTAGCTTGCATGTGGCAGTGTACAATTTTGAAGCTTTTAGCCTCATGAGCCTATGATATGGGTTAACTCCTTCTACCCCAGACACACCACAGCAAGATAAGGATCGACCATGATAGTTCAAGGGTGATGCCAGAATAGCTTGGCGCCTATGGGCGCCAAGCTATTCTGGCATCACCCTTGAACTATCATGGTCGATCTGTGTCCTGCACAAGAGTGCAGTCTTCAGAGGACAACGGCAACATTTGGGGATTTCGGTGTTGGGGTAGAATGAGTTACTGAACCTGAGCTACCCGGCCGCTTTCCGGCAATGTCAGTGTTCCGGTGTATAGTGTATGGGCCTGTCAGTGGCGGTCACTGAGTCTAGTTGTGTCTGGGATAAGTGCACACATTGTACTGTCTT
>BTPG01000003.1:189535659-189580659 GCA_036245525.1 Semisulcospira habei
CCACACTCCCCACCCCAAGCTGACTGTCGTAATGTATTTCACTATTTGTGGTACGTGAGTCGTTGTCTAAAGCGTGCGCATGCGTGTGCGAGTTGTTAGTGCGCGCTTAGAGTTATAATTATTATAAGATAAGCGCATTATAAATACCGTAATTATTATTACTATTTTTAGATCTTTTGAGCCTTCCACTGAACACCTACTACACACCTACTACATAAGGTAATAGGGACTACCCGCAGGCGCCCCGCCATCCGCTGGAGAATATCCAGTGTTCCCTCCGAGGGTGGGGGTGCTAGAAAATATTCCCAAACAGATATTGGACCTGCTGAGTAGATTTAAGGTATTTGCCGCCTACGACCGGTTTCGCCCCAAGGGGGGGGGGGGGGGGGGGGGGCTCTTCAAGTAGGCATACGGCGTAACCTGAAATTGCAAACACAACACATGTACTAGAAGACGCCTCCAGAATTTACTGGTAGCACCGCTAGCACAGCGCGGATTGCATCCCTAAAGCTTTATGAGGTGTTGCAGTGGAAGAAAACAGACTAATTTTGAAAAGGAAACACATAGGCAATTTTGTGGTACAACTATTCTTTACTTATAACAAAGGCGTCGCCCAAAGCCAAAAAATGCACTCAATCAGAGTAGCTCCAAGGGACGTAATTTTTCATTAAATTCTGAGAATGCTGTGCTAATGCCATGGAATTCCAGGCTTGTAAGCTTGCATTGTGCCCTTTTTGTGACTGCATCGCTTATTAGATCTTTTGAGCCTTCCACTGAACACCTACTACCTAAAGTAATAGGGACTACCCCCAGGCGCCCCGCCATCCGCTGGAGAATATCCAGTGTCCCCCCCCCCCTCCCCACCCCTCGAGGGGGGATGCTAGAAAATATTCCCAAACAGATAATGGACCTGCTGAGTAGATTTAATGTTTTTGCCGCCTACGACCGGTTTCGCCCCAAGGGGGGGGGGGGGGGGGGGGGGGGCTCTTCAGGTAGGCATACGGAATTACCTGAAATTGCAAACACAACGCATGTACTAGAAGACGCCTCCAGAATTTACTGGTAGCACCGCTAGCACAGCGCGGACTGCATCCATAAAGCTTTATCCCCGCTATATATATATATATATATATATATATATATATATATATATATATATATATATATATATATATATATATATATATATATATATATATATATGTGTGTGTGTGTGTGTGTGTGTGTGTGTGTGTCTGTGTGTGTATGTATGTGTGTGTGTGTGTGTTAAAAGGGCAGCCCGACCTTTTATAAGGCTGCAGTTCACAAAAAGCTTTTACTGCGCTTCAGTATAGGTATACATACCCACTTAGACAGTGACCAGCCTATTGTCCCACTAAATGCTTTCTTTCGTCCGTTCAAAGCAAAGAGAGGTCTAACGGAATTTTCTGACGGGACACGTAACAAAATTGCTTCTGATAGGCGATGCCTGATGTCATTACTATTCTATACGACCTTAGGTTACTTGCATAATTATAACCAATCAGAGACAAGATGGCGGATGAACCAGTGAAGAAAAAAAGAAAGTATCATCGACTCGCGCGGACAATGACTCAACTCGGAATTGAACAGAATAAAGAGGAAGAGAGACAAAATACCCCTAAGTAGAATTGACATCGGACAAGGGAATATGGACATGTGGCAACGCATACAGTAAGACGGCTTGGCTTGACCGCCCACCCGAAATTTGTCGCTTTCCTGCTGACTCGGAATCAGTAAGTAATCTACGGTCTTTCTCGATCTTCCTATATTTCCGCGAGCGCTAGTGGTTTTCATGAACTTCAGTCAGTAGAATTTATCTCTTACTCATTTTGCTAGACTTTAAGCTTGTTTTATCATATAGTTACGAGCTAGTTATCATATTTTATGCTTCAGAGATCTGAACGGTGAGTGTCAAAGTTGCACATCGCTGGTCGTAAAATGTTTTTGTCCGTGCCGGCTCTCATTCACTCGATTCAGAGAGGTAGTGTTTTTTTCTGCGAGGGTAAATTTGTTGGTTAGTTCGGGGTTTAACGTCCACGGCACCGAAGTGATAATGGACGGCCCTGACGGGGTGGGTTATGGGGGACAGGGAAATCTATTGCCTGTGAAGTACGACCTGAATACTGATCAATTCAGGCGCACTGCAAATGTGCCACTTTGATTTACCAGGACCTTTCAACGGACATGCTATGGAACAAGCCCGTCTTTCCCTGTATTGCGAGTACAGCTACCGGGGCCGGGACGGGGACGCGAGTTGAACCCACGACCCGGCGCCGATTCCCTTCGCTCTCTTGCTCCGACGCTTAACCCCCTGAGCTATTTCGGACTCACGGTACATTTGTCGTTTTGTCTAATGATGCTTAGTACCTCGACGTTTGATACGTGAAATTGACCACGGTGCAGAAAGTCAGTATAATTAATAAATGTTCTGTTTCAATGATGGAAGACGGTGCGTGTTTCCGAGGGGTAAACTGAGGATCAAAGGTCAAACTAGGCACCGTGGACGCACGCTCGCTCGCTTTGCGAGCGCAAACACGCAAGCCCTCGGTACACTACTCAGTTGGCGCACGATCCGCGTTACTAGTACACTACTATTAGCAATCGAGCGGAACCCGCATTGCGAGTTGATTTTGACAGCATAGCAAAACAGAAGGTTTATTCTAATTTCTGGTGTAAAAACGATTACATGAAATGGATGCCGAAGAACATCAGTACACGTGTACACTGACACGTGTGTACATCACACCGATGACCTCGTGAACTGCAGCCGGTGATACACTGATAGCTGGGTTCTGCCTTGTGACGTAAGCTCATAAATATGCATATTAATTCAAAATAAGGCCGATGCAGACGATAAATTCGCGACTCGGGTACAAAAACAATACATTTTGTATTTACATCATAAAGCTCTAAGATAGTACACAAAGGGCCCACTGATACACATACTGTCAGCAGTATTTGTTGCAGACAGTTTTCTGACTGTTTTGAGATGCTTGATCATGGGGAATATAACTTTAAGGACATAGTTACAAGTTTGCAGGCAGGGAGACTGTTGCCGGCACACGGAGCGTTGGCCTACTATGTGTGCAACTAAAAATAACATTACTTCATGAAACCGAACTGAACTGAGCACATCGCGTTGCCAAGAAAAGCGTCTACGCCGGGGTATACCGTCTAGTCAGACGGGACGGCCATTTTCGTGGTGTTTCGTGTGCCTGCTGTGTACGTCGGTTTGCATTGCAGCTGAAGAGCTCTGCGTTGCAATGAACTACTACAAGGTAAGGATAATCAGTGTGGCTGATCGACTGACCCACTCGGCCTGGGATTTTGTAACATAGAATCCCTGCCCTCTCTGTCTGTCGTCTGCCGATTCAGTCAATTTTTCCGGCTTCTCAGTAGACTATGAGTAGTCGGTGTTTGGCATTCACTGCTGTAGTTTGTTTACGGTCGTGGATAATATAGGAAAAGTCGTCCATTTTTTTTTCAACCGGCCATTACATCATCCTGAATCTGATTTTAAAAACTTGAATCTGCGTATTGTCCTGTGAACTGACGGCTACATTACAAATTAGGACTGCGATTTTTCGGTGGTGCCAGTGTAGTGTCGCTTCGTCAAACTTTTCAGACACCAAATCATGTTCTAAACAGAGAGTCGGTAAACCATCTTCTGAGACACGGCACCAAATTCTGTAGTGTGGTTGGCCTTGTGTTGTGTTTGTCAGTGTGCCCGGTGAATGTGTATGTGATTGCAGGATTGCGTCGTGTGGATGCCGGCTTCACACACGCAAGCACAGTCACTCGCACTCAGTATAACTCAAGTTTAACGAACAGAGAAGAAAAGGGCCGTAACTGAATTCCGGCAACTCTGCAATAAAACAGGAGAAACGAAGATCACATTTTGCACAGACTATATTGCAGTACTAATAATGGTAAAACGACAACAATAAAAACAAATGCCCCGGCATGAGGCCGCTTGAGTAAAATATATTTTCTGCTGGTCACAGTAGTCAGGCAATATAATAATAATTAAAAAAATAAAAGCAACAACAAACAAACCGACAGAGTTCTCAGCCTCCGTTCAAGAGAGAAACTTCTTTAAAGAATGACCAAGTCCGAAGCGTTTTCAGTTTATGATGGGAAGCCTCGGAAAACGGCAGAGTCTGAGGCGCCCGTTATAAAGAAGACTCTCAACAAAATAACAACAACAACAAGAAATCGTAATTGTAAAGGGATGCCTCAGAAAAAACGACAGTCCCGCTACAAAGGAGAGCCAGCAGAAAAATGGCAAAGTCCCGAGACTTATCCGAGTCTGGAAAACGAGAAACGCATTTTTCCCCGAGAAAAAAAAAAAAAAAAAAAAAAAGAAAAGAAAAAAAAAAACCCCAAAAGGCAGGGTTCTCAGTGCCGGTGCTAGAGAGACCTCCAAGAAAACGACAGAGGCCGAAACGTTCTTTGTGAAAAGCGGAAACCTCGAAAAACACCGACAGAGTCCGAAGCGCCCTTTAGAAAGGATAGGAAAAAAGAAAAGGATAAGTCCGGGATTCCCGTTGTACGGGAGGCTAAAAAAATGACAGAGTTCCGAGTGCTGGTTGTAGACTGAGAGTAACTCTGAAAAATCGGCAAAGTCCAAACAACAACAAGTAGTCGTGGGTAACACTCTAAAATCCACCTAACACCGAAGGCCAGAGTTCCGAGTGCTTTTTATAGAGTTCAACTCAGTGAAAAATCGGCAAAGTCCAAACAGCAACAGCAGAAGTAGTAGCGGATAAAAACCGCTAAAATCCACCAAACACCGAAGGCCAGGCACACTGCGCTCGAAAGCACAGGGAGTCTTGCTAGTCAAGACTCAAACAATTTTTTTTCTTTCTATTTATGCCCCCCTTGCACATATAGTGATCGGGGCCTGAAACAGGTTTTGTCAAGCCCTGCCTAGTAATACGAGATTTATGCATACACTGATGTTGTATGACGAGAACGGCACTGAACCCAACGATGAAATAAGCACACTTAGAAAAGACAGTTACAACACAAATTATTGGTATCATAGTTTTTCGAAATAGACAAACAAGCAAGTATACAATTCACTACCTATCTTACTAAGAAGTGTAAGTACTTGAACTTTTGTCAGTGACAAGTGATAAGCAGCGAATTGTACACTTTTTTTGTTCAGTCCCATGTCTATCATGTTTTACCCGAAATATTAATAAATTGTGCTGCAACAGTCTTTTCAGTCAGTTTCTTCGATGAGTTGTTGTCTAAATGTTACACGCTTGGCAGTCACCTTTTGGGTCTGGATTTTATACATGTATGACGAATACAGCGCGTTCTAATAATAGCATTCCCCCGAAACCGAAAGCAGATTTTTTTTTTTTTTTTTTTTTTTTTTTTTTTTTTTTTTTTTTACCAACTCTGTCGTCATCTGCCGGCAAAGTAAATCCTACTGATCTGCAAGACACAAAGATTCTCATGAACCCCAGGCAGCCCCTCTGGCGCATTAGAATTGAATATGCCTCTTGTTAATCGAGATCGGCTCCAGCTGTCGCAATCGAATATCGAGTCAGTGAGGTTTCCGTTTGCAACGAACAACTCCCAACAACGAATGTGAGCGACGTCACTGCGGATAACCAGCTGAGTTGTACCTGGCTATAACTCATTCAACGCTCCAACACACCACAACAAGATATGAATCGACCAAGATAGTTCAAGGGTAGTGCCACAATAGCTTGGCGCCCATGGGCGCCAAGCTTTTCTGGCACCACCCTTGAACTATTATGGTCGATCTGTTTCCTAACTGCGTCAAAATTTGGGGATTTCGACCCTGGGTCTGACACAAAGAGATAAGCATAGCTGACACAGCTCCAGCCTCCTAGATCCTCATGAGTCCCCCAGGGCTGTTGGGAGTCACCTCGCGTTAACGTAACCTCTGTCAGTATCTAATCATTTGCCGTTTCATTTGAACACAGCATTTAACGGAGACTCGTGCAACACCACGTCACAGCTTAGATTGACATACATTAATTTTGTGCAGTCGTAATTTCAGTTCAGGACTAGTGGGAAACGATCACTTATCACCGAAACTGAAACACGGCGTCTGCAGCCAGCACATGTAAATCTATGTCTTGTAGATAACAGTGTATTGTACAGCAACGGGCTGGGCTTATCCAAGGTACAACACTTCGGTGCAGCGAAGTCGTTACAGGCAGAACAACGGCCTTGTTTCGTCCACGTCGCCGGTTTGCACTGCCGAGAATCTTTGACCTGAAACTAATTAGAGCCTCCGAGTAGTCGCAATGAATCATCATTACAAGGTAAGGATGCTAGTTCATTGACTGGTCAATTATAAGACCACAGCAGTACCGAAAGTGTGTAAATAACCTGTGAAACGGAAAGAAGTGCTATTCTTTTTTTTTTTGGTATGGTTCGCGTGACGCCATTTTCTAAGCGACCATAAGCGTGACACAAGTTACAATTCCGTAAGAAAATGTCCTCCCTTTTTGCAATTGTTTTAGGATGTAAAACTTCAATTTTTGTTGCCTTTTTGGGGGGCGTTTTGAGCTGCAAGAGGCATGGCAGGTGGTGTGAAAAAGAGAAAAATTTGGATAATTCTCCTGACAGTGTGTTCATGGGAGCCTTATATGGGGCATTTGCCGTACGGTTGTATAAAGGCTTGCAGACAACAGCGGAGTCATGGGGTGCTTAGTGCATTACAGTGTTGCAGGGAACGCAGACACCGAACATTTTAAAGAATTGCTGGTTGCTCCTGTGATATGCTTTGCGTGGAAGTTTTTGTTTGGGAGGTTAAATCCTTCGTTCATAGCTTTGCGTTGCAAGAGGCTTAAATGTGTGAAAATAGGGGTAGTCATAATTGTGCTGTTCAGCCACACTATGCTAAGTTTTTATCTGGGCTAAAAAATCGTTGAAAAAAGCGTTTACCGAGTATGCACAATTTATACACATAGAACACACAAGTCAAATAATGGTGTTTCAGAGCTGTGAGAATGTATGGTTTGTCAGAATACCTGCGCACTGGTTCGTTTTGCAAAGCGAACAATGTGCCGGTCACGGTATACATTTAAAGTTGGGAAGTGAGTAAGAGGTCCCGTGTTTTTAAAAATAATTTTTGCCTTGTTTGAAAATTTGCAGTTGGGCTGAATGTGGGAATTTGCTGGAAATTTGTGGTTAGCTGAGAGGAGACATGTTTGGTGCTTTGATTCATACCATCCTGAGCTTATCCAGTGGACATTTGTGGGCCTATGTTGAGTTGCCTTTGGCGTAGTGATTTGAGGGGCACGCTGATTTCAGCTGTGCTTGGGTGTGGGGTTGGTAAGGAACCAGTTTCATAGCCAAGAAATGAGACGGGTCATCTGCTGTTTTTTTTGGTATTTTGTGCATGGCAAATGTGCAGCTGGTGGGCGGTAGTGCTTTTTAGGGAATTGAACAATTAGGGGATGACTGGGATTGACTAAGGCTAAGAGACTGGACAGTACGGAAACACCACTGTGGTCCGTGGCCTGCCGCTCAAACTCGTACGCGGCCATTGTTATCTCGGTTGTCGGTCCGTCTTTTTACCTAAATGAACCGGAACAAACCCAAAAGACACTGTCAGAGTAGTATTAAGCATGTCTGGTCACGGTGTGTCAGTCTGCCGGCCAGTGTGTGTGTGTGTGTGTGTTTGGGAGCGGGATAGTTATCGGGCATAGCCTAAATGATGTTGTGTGTTTGCACCAATGTAACCATGGCACTGGGCAAGAGCACAGCTTACGTGCGTGTGAATCGTGGGCAGCTCTTCACAGATTTCACATGACGATATGCACGTACCTTTATCTGTAGTGCTGAACACACGCACACACACACACACGCGCGCGCGCGAACATGCGTAACCACACACAAATACACGAGCACACACACATATGATGCAAACGACCTTGCGCACACACCACAGGCGGCATGAGTACACAAACATGCATGTGAACACACACATGTATGAGTCCACACACAAACACACACTTCACACACACACTTCACAAATTTCACTCTGTACATGACAATATGCACATACCTTTATCTGTTGTACGCACTCACACACACACGCACGCACGCACGCGCGCGCTAGTGTTACGTGGTGGAGTTGTAGTCGAAGTATGATAAACACACTAGACACACACGCACGTAGAGTTCTTATGAAATAGACCTCATTCAGCTGCAATCCGTCAACCGTGGCTTAAGGATGTAGACAAAACTGGAGTAACAGTTCCAACACTATTTAATTCAGCGATGCGATATCCACACAATAATGCACTTTCAAATGCACAAACTACTGAATAGGAAGTCTCTTCTGCGATGTCCACACTAGACTCAAAGTTTCTGATACACAGCGTCTCTCGCAATAAACTGCGTATCTCTACAACTGACAAAGCAAGACAATGTACTCACGGGCTTTCATTTCATTTTCTACATTTTAAGGTCCCGCTGGCGGCTGCTCACTTCAGCTCTAAATTCTAGCATATAATAAAGACACATAAAAGTATGGTATCCCTATCTATGATAGCTCTAAAAGGTACGAGAACATTCCCAAAACAAAATAAAAGCTGCTCGATACACGCGCACAGGAAAACAAAAAGCGAAAATGTTGCGATGTCACCTAACCGACGTGACACTTACGAGGCCACTAGACAGTGCGACCCTTCTACAACGCACCGGACTAAACACAACAAAACGAAAACGGCTCTACTCACGAACAAAAGAAAATCTTACTAAAAAGGCACGAAATCATAACCGTGATAGCTCAAATAAACAACATATCGTTACCTACGAATAACACATGTACGCTCTCACAGGAAAACACAACCACAATCGTAACAGCTAGCATGCGTACTATGCAAACACAAATATACGAGCACACACACATATGCAAACAACCTTGCACACAAACCGCATGCACGAGTACACAAACATGCATGAGAACACACATGTTTGAGTGCGCGCACACACACACACACACACACACACACACACACACACACACACCACTGACACAACATGCTCCAGTTTCTTGCAATTTTTTAAACAAACAATCAATGTTTCTCTGATTTATTGATCAAAAAAGAAATCAAAACACTGACCTCAACAGCCACTGTAAATGACATCCCATCCTCTGCAACGGGTGGAAAAGTGATTTTCAAACCGTGCATGACTTTTACAGCATTCCAGTGACGACACAATGCCATTCTGTGAACAAGTATAGTTTTACCCTAACTTTAATTGTGCGTGTGTCTAACCCTCCCCTACAATACAGACAGGTACAAAGCAGTATTATTTCAAGATAAAGACATACACTTTTGGAAGTATATTTTACACCATCAGTCAAATCCTTATCAGTCCCAAAATTGTTTTGTATGGTTATCACTCTTTATGTGATATAAGCGAAACATGTAGAGTAATCTCTGGAGACACACAGTTTCATCATTCTGCAGCATGTAGCAATATTATATAAGTGGTTTTTAAGCGGAGAGACTACAACAGCCACTGGAGAGACACTGTCGCAGTTCTAAGTACTGTCTGTTGCATCCACTATGAGTCCCAAACGTATCAAATTCGGCTCTTTGAGTTCTTGTCAGCCTCAGCGCTCTTTGGAGTCTGAAAAAAATGAAGCATAATAGTGAGTAACTGGTCATGGGGGATTATGTCCTGATTTGTACAATCGCCCTAACAATTGGCGAAAGGGAAACAGCTTGGAAGAGTACAGTGCAAAACAGTGTTATTAATGAGGCAAGGGGCTGCATACGTCTCAAAATCACATGCACCTGCAACTGTACATTATAAAGTAATGCATAAACATAAATCGGGGTGATAATATCATAATGACATACTACACGGTACACTAGGAACTATTTTAAGTACAACACATGGGATGTGTGTGTGTGTGTGTGTGTGTGTGTGTGTGTGTGTGTGTGTGTGTGTGTGTGTCAGTGTGTGTGTGTGTATGTGTGCTACAAAAATTGCACATACACAGACACGCCCACACACACTTTGATACAGAGAAAGCAAGTGCACACAGGTACAGACTGTATACACATAAAATTCAGCATTACCAAAGCCAAGAACAAAAGGTGAGATCAGGTTACATCAAGCGAACTGTACAACCTGTCATGTACACTTCTAATTTTTCTTGTTTAGTTAAAATAGATGCAGCTGTATAGTATACAGTGACAATCAAATGTGTAAGCTCATTGCGCCTCGTGTACCATTTCGGGTACTCTATGGAAAACACTCTACACATTAAAACTTTTAATAGACAGGCAAAAACATTACTGTGTTATAATTCACAATCACTGTTACTACAGAAATTATACTTCTCATCCCACTACACTTCAAAAAAGTCTGTATTGCACAACTATCAGTATCATTTGAAAATGGATTCCTGGTATGAAAATGGATTCATAGTGGTACGTATGTAACATTAGTGAATGGGAGTACTAACCTGACAGGTATTGAGTCTTGATTTCTGTGGGGTCATTGGCGAAATATATCTGAAAGAAAATCATGTGACATTGTCAGCTGTACACATCCAGACCTACAACTACACACACACACCATGCGATCAATAAACGGCATGCTCCGAATTGTAAACCGTGAATACTTCTGAACTAGAATAAACTGTATCTCCTGAAACCGACCAGTTGCCACTTGCTGAAAGGTTACTGTGGTTACTGAATGCTGTTACGTCAGTCCGAGTACTTCGTACCATACTGACTGACTAGAAAGCGTTTGTACATGCCTGTTCACAGGCGCTTAACTGCCAGCCCACAGCCGGTAACTTTACAACATCACGCCTCGTGTGTATACTGTCGTTACTGCGACACATTTGTAGTGTGTAACGAACACCTCGGTTCACTGCACGTCTCCTGCCTCTTTCTGAAGTGTAATTTTGCCGGCTGAACACACGAGCGTGAAATGTGTCGAAGTCAAGGGAACATCAGTCATACTAAACGACGACGTAGCGTACACGTGTCACATCAGTAAAATGTTCGGAATGGTACTTACAAGTCGACATGTAGCCTTGTTTTCATCTCTGCGTCGATCGGTCTCAGTCACTCTCAACGGCCAGGAACTTGATTTTTCTCCTCTCCACGACTGAATCGGTCTTGCCCGCTCCTGACTCGGCACTGATCTCGCACCAGCCCTGTCAATCTGGCGCAGTATTTCAAATCTCTGACGCTACTACTAACTTCCGTTTGCTAGGCTCTGTATGGGAGTCACAAAGCTGATTCCTTGCAAGGAATGTCATTCTAGTTGTACAATCACTTTTGAAGGTACACCGCCAAAGAAGCGTCTGCTTGACAGACTGAATCACCGTGATGCCACTGTATTTTGTATTCAATGCGCTTGTCTGTAGCAGCCGAAACTATCACCCTATCTATGTCGTCTGCTGCTAATCTACGAGAATGATTACACGTCAGATGAACTAGGTTTTTGTACATTGTTCAGATGTCACGTTGTCTGGAGGGAAATGAGTACCTGTGGTGTTCAAATGGACTTAATCTGTAATAAAATACACGGCTGTTTGAAGCAGTTCCCCGCGGAAGTATAGGGCCTTTAAAGGCCCCGCACTACTGCCGTAACTGTTCAAATATGCACTTTTGTAACAGATGGTCTTGTTATGAAATACTACACACAGGTCTAGTTAAGGTTCATTTAGACACAGGGCAATCCAGTTCAGTTAATATCAAGTAACCTACCTGACAATGACTTCTATCCGTTCTATAAATACAACTGTATCAGTACGGCGAGACTGAACCGCTAACAATAGATTGACACGCTAACGGGTGCGCAGAATAAATAAGTGCGACTACGCGTGCGTGTTTTGCTGCATGTCCAAACTGCTGTTAATGTTCATTAGGCATGTCGACATGGCATAATGAACACAAGTGATGCTGAAATGTGTCTTTAGATTTACGCGTAATGGTACTTTAATACATTCACGTCGTGATTGGGATAACGGCCTTCAGTAGTCTCAGGCACTGTCGTTCATTCAAGATCAGTCCCAAGCATACCGCTTTGTGCGGTGTGAAAATTGTAGTTTTAAGGACAACTGCCGTCTTTCTTGCGAGTGTTGACGTAGTATACTCACACTGTATTGTATCATGCGTGATTACATACAGCAGATTGTATTTTGTGCCGCGTGGTTCTCGAGTTCTTCACAGTCTGCCGTTAGGTTCCTATATATAGCAACCTTATTCGTTATTTTGAAAATTTATGTGGTTGTTCTTCGGCACGGTGGCGCACGGAAACAACATTAGTGGAGAGGGTCGTTCATTGGAACGCGTAAATATTTTACAATGTTCATATTTTCGAAATGGTGACACTGAGAGAGATGATGATGATCAATGATGATAAATCTTTTATTCGGGATAAAGCTATTAGGCAACTCAATGCCTGTATTACAAGCTGTCCTGTAAACAAAACAGAACTCAACAGGTAAACAAACACAGCATAAAAAAAGTGTAACTGCCACCGATATTAAAAGCAAGGGAAATAATTTAGTGCATAGCATTAATATTATACACATCTAAGACAGTGTCATAGAATCAGCAGCATCAATAGCGTATAGCGACACCGACAATACAATAGACGGTTCAGTTAGCAAATGTATGGAGAAAGAGAAAATGTTTGACGTTTACGTGTTATCAGCAGTATTATGTTTATATGGCGAACTGTGAAGTCACGCTGATTGGAAGTGAGTGTGCAAAGCACGTTTAACATGAGTTTTATCTGAAAACGATTTAATGTTTAAAGGCAATGAGTTCCAGATAGAACTACATGAAAACAGTAGGCTTGATTTGTAGATATCTATCCTGGGGCGGGGTAAATGAAGCAAGCAATTCCTCGTATGTAGCTGATGCCTGGGGCTGAAGTTAAATAGCCTGTACAGATATTTGGGGGCTTGATAATAACATATTTTGTGCAAGAGGACACATTTGTTAAGTTTGAGTTTTCTTTCAGTGGAAGCAGGTCAAGGGATTTTATTTTTTTCGTCTGTGGAAGTAGGGTTTGAAATTATTATTTTCACTTAACTCATTCCCCAGACACACCACAGCAAGATAAGGATCGACCATGATAGTTTAAGGGCGATGCCAGAATAGCTTGGCGCCTATGGGCGCCAAGCTATTCTGGCATCACCCTTGAACTATCATGGTCGATCTGTGTCCTGCACTGCAAAGCAGTCTTCAGAGGACAGCGGCAAAATTTGGGGGATTTCGGTGTTGGGGTAGAATGATTTAAGGACGATAGAGTGAGTTGAGAAAAACAGAGTATGACGGTCAACAGTTCGCATAACCGGTAGAATGTGGTCTAAAATGGTTGAGATTTGTGCAAAACTGAACAGAACCCCTGTCAACGTACCAATATCTCCAAGCCTAGGTACGTATATTGGAACGCGTGAGTTTGGAAACGTTTTGCTGACTTTCAGTGTTACCATGCCAGACCTAGTTAACGCTGGAAGATTCAGTTTCTTTTATAGATTTACTCAGTTGGAATTTACATGCAGGAACAAATCCCTTTAGAAGTTTCTATCCAGCATTAATACGGCACCATAAATAACATCTACGTGGGGCTGATTTACACAAGCTTTCATACCAGGTTCATCTTGCAGAGCTGTCCCATTTCTGATGTTTTAACCCGTTCAGTGCCACATGACGCAGTCTGTGTTTCTCAGATTTCGTTCATACAAGACCAAGAAAACCTACACGTCCCAGGAACATGGATTCAAAGTGGGGTCAGCAAGAGGCATAGATCCTCATGAGCCCCCGCAACTGCGGGGGCTCATGAGGATCTATACCTCTTGCAGTTGACTGTGTTCACATTTTCACGGCACTGAACGGGTTAAACAATCCATATCTCCCATCTTTGACCCAAGCCACCCCAAAAACTACCCTTCCTAATATGATTGACGAAAGAAAATTAACGTTCCAGTATCCAAGCCGGCAAGGGCCCAGTTTTCAAATATCCAAGCCTTGACTTGCCTAAGCTAAATTCTTTCCGTCACAAAGATAACGTGTAAACGCTCTTTATACGCATCACTAACTTTCGCTGAAAGGCGGCTGTTAAAAAAGGCACTGTCCGCGCACTTTCCGTAACACAAAGTTAACTCAAATTGTAAGAACTCCCTCCCCCCAAAACAAACAAACAAACAAACAAACACACACACACACACACACACACACACACACACACACACACACACACACACACACACACACACACACACACAAAGAAAAAGAAGAAAAAAAGACCCCTCCCCAAACAACCAAACAACCAACCAAACCAACACAAACAACCAAACCACACCAAACCAAACCGAACCGAACCAAACCAAAAAAACAAACAAACCCAAAACAAAAACACCCCAAAGAAAAAATCAAACAAACTTGATTATATCTTCTCCTCGCACTCGTTCTGTATTTCTTTTGCAGGGGGTTTTGGTTGCCGTGTTGCTCCTGGTAATACCCACAACTACTGCTTCAGGTGAGTGGAACAGTCACGCTAGTTTTGCAGCGAAGGTATAGCTGCCGGGTAGAGAGGGTTAGTAAGTTACTGAACTAACGCCGAGCAGGCAACTAAGCCCATATCTCACAGTGGGAAGTGTAAAAGCCTGGCCAGCCAATAATCCCCTGGGGAACACCAGTCTTCGATTGTGATGCACATGTAATCAAAAGCTCATCGGATCGAAGGTGGGCGCTCGGGCCAGCTGCGGATCACCTTCGGCCCGATGACCTTTTTGCTCTTAGTTTTGATGGCACTTTACTGTTCATGTCCCGTCTGTGGGCGGGGCAACTGCAGCCGATCGTCACCTCGATAGTATTTTGCTCACCGGGATGGTAATTACTTTGCACTATGTCTCCAGCCAAGCAAGAGGAGGAGGACCGTCCCACCGTGTGTTGGAAGCGTGTTGCGGGCGGGGTGGCCGGGTTTGTCGTTGGTGGGGCTGCGCTGGTGGGGGGCGCGGCCGTTGTGCTGCCCGCCGCTGGTTTCACCTCAGCGGGGATCGCCGCAGGGTCACTGGCTGCCAAAGCCATGTCCATCTCCTGGGCAACGGGCTACGGGGCAGGACTGATAGCGGCGGCACAGTCTGCAGGAGTCGCTGGCCTGTCCAAAGGCGTCATCGCAGCCGCCGGAGCAGCTGGGGCGTACATCGCCGAGCAGTTTGTGGAGTGCGATCCGAAGTAAGGTGAGAAGTCAGTACGTGAAACTTTTCTGTAATAGTAGCGAGGTTTTGTTTGCAACGAACGACTCCCAGCAACGAACGAGAGCGAAGCACGGCGGATAAACAACTTGTACCATATTATGCATGGACAACACCCCGAACATCTCCAAGAAGCATAGATCCTCATGAGCCCTGCGGGCTCATGAGGATCTATGGTTCTTGGAGATTTCGGAGTGATGCCTGTGCTTATAGTCAGTACACACAGGTCATTCGCCGTGACTGATTTCGCTCTCGTTCGTTGCAAACGAAACTGACCTCTCTGGTAATACTGTGACTACTGGTGATGATTGAACCATTGGTTATGAATTTTTTTTGTTGTGTACTCTTGTCTGCCCGCACATGCGGCATTAAGCGATTCAAACGTAGCAGCAGAAGGAAACAGGCGGCGGTTCCAGCCGTCTACACTGCGGCAGTGTCTTGTCTGGTGCTGGATAGGACGGGAAAAGCCGGCGAGGCGCTGACTTGATTCCAATGACATCTCCTCAGTCTGGCTCTGCTTCGCGTCACTGAGAGATTTCATTCTCGTCTCGTCAGCGTCTTGACCGGTTATCTCGCCCTATACAACAACTGACAGTAAACTGACAGGACTTAAAAGTCCGGGATGGTGATGGGGGCGGGAAGGGGGGGGGGGGGTTATCGGGCGTAGGGAAGGGCAGGTTTGGGTAGTTGACACCACCCGTCTACACATGACAAATGCCGGCCTTTTCAGAGTATTCTCAGTGGCAGCTTAGACTGGGGAATGCATGACCCAAGCTTGCTTTCATGCGCTTAGAACCCACTGCTCCTGGGGATTCAGCGCGATATAAATGCTCTTTATTATTATTATTATTATTATTATTATTATTATTATTATTATTATTATTATTATTATTATTATATTATAGGCAGGGCCGAGAAGAGACCTCCTCTCGGCCGGCCTTCCTATAATATTATATGTTTAAGAAGGCAAGCTTGGATCATACGCAGTGACCTTTCCCAGTCTCAGCCGCCAAGTGGCTTAAGGCGCCAACCCATAAACACGATTGCGATACGAACCCAATCCGAATACGAAGCGGGTCCGAAAGAGGAAGGTTCGTGCGAGACGTTTTCATGTTTGTGTGTTTCCATATGCCCGAAGCGGACACAAATTCGCATCCGGTTTCGAACGAAAATGACGCAATTTTCCGTATCGGGTTCGGATCGTATTCGTATCGGATTCGTGCTTATGGAAACATAGCTTTAGATCTCTCCTTACAACTGAGCACAAAAAAACCCCAATGTCAGTTTTATGTCCCCAAAAAATATATATATACAGTCCCATACGCTTAAGTCGAAAACAGATAAGTTGAAAAAACGCATAAGTCGAACAAAACAAAATTTCCCGGCCAAATCTGTTTTTTTTTTCTATGACTAATTTTACTACGGATAACTTGAACTCGCTTAAGTCGAACTTCGGATAAGTCGAACGTGTTTCACCTCTCAAAAGTCGGATAAGTCGAACTAATTTTTGTTGTTGTAATGCAGTTCTATACGCCTAAATCAAAGACGGATAGGTCTAAAAACGCTTATGTGGAATCAATTTTTTTACCTGCAGTAAGCTGCTCTTCTAGAGCTAATTTTACAGCGTATTTTTAAAACGGCTCAGTTTGGGTTAATTAAACTTCGGATAAGTCGAATGCGTTTCTCGTTTTCCAAACTCGGATAAGTCGAACCATTTTTTTCCGTGGCAAAAGCTACTCTTTCTATGACATATGTTTAAGGGTAGTGCCTGATTAGCTTGGAGCTAGACGGCTCCGTTAAGTCGAACTTAGGGTAAGTCGAATGTGTTTTCCAAACACAGATAATTCAAACTCAAATATGTATGGTCTTTTAAACACACAGCGACATATTCACACCGGCACCATCTGATCACGTTTTGTTGTCGATTGCTGCACACCTCGAACTTCGGGCAAGTCAAACGTGGTCGTCATTAAATAAAATTGTGTGTGTGTGTGTGTGTGTGTGTGTGTGCGTGCGTGTGTGTGTGTGTGTGTGTGTGTGTGTGTGTGTGTGTATGTGTGTGTGTGTGTGTGTGTGTGTGTGTGTGTGTGTGTGTGTGTGTGTGTGTGCGTGAGTGCGTGCGTGAGAGAGAGAGGCTGATAATGTTAGAGAAAAAAGAGAGATGACCAGTTCATGTTTTTTTCATGTTACAGGCAAGCCGATAACAGCGTTTAACACATCCAGAAGCTATGAAACATCAGAGGAACCTTTACCATAATTAAACAGGAAATGAAAAAAAAAAAACACAGTTTACCCAGATTCTTACCAATCCTGTTCACAGCTGGCTCAATGGCAAAGGTGCTACCAAAGTGATTGATCGATTGATCAAACGACACCAGGTGTGATATGCGTGAGCGTGGACGAAAACGCTGGGTCGGCCTTTTTAAAGTCAGAAGTCTTAGCCTACTGTCATGATAGTAGATCAAGACTTCTGGTCGCCATTGGTAAGATAATGGGCAAGCGGTTTTTTTCTCTTTGCCCGAAAGTGCACAGATAATCCTTAGGCCCTTGACTAATAATCATTATCAGAAACATGTATATGAGCGCATGATCATATATAAAAATGCACAAACGTATATCATAAAATATTATGAAGGCCATAGGCCATGTGATCTATTCACATCTGAGTTTGGTCTTGATTTCATGTCCTAGTCGCTGTATATTTCATACATTATTTAACACATTGGAGACGTGCTGCTATCGGGTACGCGGCTTTATGCCGCGTATCCGGATGGAGCACATCTCAAATGAGATACGCCAATAATGCCACTGGTAAGGTGGCCACTAGTTTCTCAGAGTTCTTGTTGTCGTGTTGCTACTGTGACATGTATCTGCTGATTTCTGACTAGTGACCATCTTCAACTTGAGTTTCAGCCATCACGCACGCACTCACGCTCTCGCGCGCGCCGCACACACACTGACATACACGATTTTATTTGATAAAAAAATCATCATTACGAAAAAGTGCCTGACAAAGGAAGAGATATGAGTCAAGTATGTACAAGTGTGTGCTGGTCGTGATTTCGGGATTTTACGGCAGTAGCCGTAAGGAACAAAATTACAGACCTGCACATATTTCTTGTTTTTTAAAATTTTTGCAAGCGATGTACACAACGCTGAATATCACTGTCTTTGCGAGATTACTATGGCCAGTTTGATTATTACAAGGAATAATTGTTGTTGGTCTTGGGCAATAAATTCATCATGTAATGGAACCGTTGACATTCTGTGTGTGTGTGTGTGTGTGTGTGTGTGTGTGTGTGTGTGTGTGTGTGTGTGTGTGTGTGTGTGTGTGTGTGCCATTACGGTGTGCGGCCGTGTTTGCCGTGTCAGCAGTGTGTGTGTGTGTGTGTGTGTGTGTGTGTGTGTGTGTGTGTGTGTGTGTGTGTGAGTGTGTTCAAGTACTGCCTTTTTTTAATACACCGCTTTCCCAAAACTAAGAACTTGAAACACAAAGAATCAATGCATTTTAAAAAGAGATTTGAACAACAACTAATACTTATTATTCAGATTACTTGAAATTACATCTCTTGCTTGCAAATCAGTCTTCTTGTACTAAAAGAATCCCCACCGCACGATTCCATTCATGTTTACGTGTCTGGATATTATTACATTTTGAACTTTTGAACTTAAACCAATAATAACCCCCCCTCTCTCTCTCTCTCTCTCTCTCTCTCTCTCTAAATATATAAATCTGCTAACCATCGCCATGCAAATATAATTGATTCAGTGTCCAGGTCATCCTATAAGCCTGTGGCTTGTTTTGATCTCATGGAAATTGTTGTACATCCTTTTACGCATTTTACATAGCAATAAACTATTTAAACCAATAACCCTCCCAGTGTTGTCATGTATTACGTGACACGACGGTGCATGAACCCCAACATTTACTAGTTGCCATATAGCCTACTTTGTTCTTATCAATATAACCGTGCCATTTCCCAGTTCACTTCACGACAAATGACGTCGGTGGAAGTTGACCTTTCATATGACCCCAAAAGTCAATGCATAGCCTTAAGATTTAGTTAGTTTTGGGGGTTTAACGCCGAGCAGGCGACTAAAGCCATCTCACGGCGGGAAGGGTAAAAGTCTGGTAGGCCAGACTAAGAGAAAGGTCTTAAAACGTGATGTAAATACAGTAGATAGTTATTGGGGCTGTTAAACGCCGAGCAGGCAACTAAAGCCTTCTCACGGCGGGAATGGTAAAAGTCTGGTAAGCCAGACTAAGAGAAAGGTATTAAAACATCATAGATGTAAATAAGTTTAAAAGTAGGCCTGTTCTTAGCTAAAAAGTACCCAAACGGAAAATGGCAGGCAGAGGCAGTACCAACAGGCCTTCACTGCACAAATTACAGAGCTGAGGTGGAAGCCCTGGTCCACGCAGCTAACACCCTTAGTGGCACTGCAGACCCTGATGCCCAGATTGTCTTCCTTACTGATGCCATGTCTGTCCTTGAGGCAGCAACAGCAAGCAAACTGCCACGTCTACAAGAGGCACTGCAAAACATCAAGTGCACCAGACTGGTGCTGCAGTGGATCCCTTCACACTGTGGCATCTACGGCAATGAAGAAGCTGACAGAATGGCAAAAGCGGGCGCAGAGAAAGAACAAGATGAAAATGGAGTCAGCTTCACAGAGATGAAGACCATCATTAAGTCTGTGTACAGACCACCACAACGGCCCATAGACAGTTACCATCAGCTGTCCAGACAAGAGCAGGTGACCATCTTTCGTCTGAGAACCGGGCACAACCGACTCAATTTCCACCTGCACAGACGCTTCCACCTTGTGCCATCTCCCCTGTGCCCTTGTGGAGAAGCAGAGCAGACCACAGAGCACATCCTCCAGGACTGTGGGAACCACCAGCCGCTGAGGGAGGAGATATGGCCGAAGCCCGCCACTCTACAAGAGAAACTGTACGGGCCTGTGGAGGCACTACAGAAGACCACAGATTTCATTTTGAGAGCCAAACTCCAAGTGTGACGGCGTTCGAGAAGAAGAAGAAGCTAAAAAGTCACACAAGTCAATCGTACATGTCTACAGACTTTAAAAGTTCATAAGAACAGTCCGATTTATATAGACTAGAGAGGGCTTACATTTGTAAAACAGATTGGTTTCCTTTTAGAAAGCTGAACTGAGATTTTGTCCGAGGGAACGTCCCGAACGTGACAAAACCTTCAAAAAGTCTGCTGTATAGCGTTTCCACCTTATATCGATTAGGTCAGCACATCATAGTGATATCAAGAAGTGCTTCGATCACCTGACTTGTCTTTGAAGGTATTTATAGTGAACGTCTGAAATATAATCACAATAACAATGAACATCATGACATGAATTTTTTTTAATGTAAAATTTGTAATTAGGTAAACTTTGACTTGATGGAATGTCAGTCATGGTTGTATTCCAAGGAGTTTCCTCAGCCGTGAGGAACCGCTATTTTTAGCCGGTCTGCTTTCCTTGCTTGACAGTTTCCATATGAAGGCTATATTACAGATTAGGAGACAGATCATTAGCCATTTCAGTTCAAGGGTGGTGCCAGAATAGCTTGGCACCTCGGGCGCCAAGCTATTCTGGCACCACCCTTGAACCATCGTAGTCAAATTAATTTCAAGCAGTAGTGTATCAGAATGAATGGGTTAAGACCTTTTTTTCTTGCCCAAAAAATGTTGTTTCTCAAAACAGGGCATACAGTATTTATTGTACCCTTTGGCTGTCGGTAGCAGTTTTTGTCACGATGATTCCTGCAGGAAACTGTCATGACAAAATCCGCTAACAACAGCCTAATTATGAAAATAATTGTGCAGTAGTCTTTGATTTTTTTTGGTCATTATTTAATTTTAAAACAAATTGTTGTGTGCTGGTTTGTGATTTTTGACGTTATGGCCTGGTGGCGGCCTAGTTCCAACATTGCAGAACAGCACAGATATTACATTTACTCCTTTTTGAGTTCTCTTTGCTACATGATTGAAATACAGCAGTTGTCTTCACAATCGCTGCTCTTCGGCTATCCGCACCAGCATTATATCAAAGAAATTTTGTTTCCTATGTTTAATGTTTTTCCATGTAGCAGAATGAATTTAAACAGTGACTTAATAAATGCTAATTTTCCTGTTATGAGAGTCCAAGGATCAATTCCTTGAGTGAGCTTGTGATAACGGTAGTAGAACTGACTAGAAGAACTAGAAGAAAGACGGCGTGAGTAGGCCAAGGGAGAAAACTCGCGCCTCTAGTCATTTGACATAATAATATATCGCCTGCTTTGTACCGCAATGCTGCCAAACCACAGCTGTGTTTTTTTCCAGAGACTTTTTATGTATGTCTCTGCATTTTCATGGTACTAACTTCAGCTGCCCTGTGAAGGCAAAAGACAGTCCTTGCATTTCTGTGAAAAGCGTGATTTTCATTCTAATATGATGAACTTTTCGCTTTTCACAAAAATGAACTTGCGGTCTTTCGAGTCTTCACAGGGCAGATGCACGTGTACCAGAACTGTAACCCATTTAGCCCCAGTGCACTACAACAGGAGATGGATCGACCATAATAATTCAAGGGTAGTGCCAGATTAGCTTGGCGCTGATAGGCGCCAAGCTAATCTGGCAATACCCTTGGCCGTGCATTATCATGATTAATGCATCTCCTGCAACTGGAGGGGAGCTGGGTGGCTCGGTGGTAAAAGCGTTTGCCTCCAGACCAAAAGGTCCCGAGTTCGAATCCAGCTTGGGTCAAAATTTGCTCAGACCCTTTTTCGTTGTCCCCGTCTTTGAAATCACCCTCGTGGTGGACAAAAGACGTTAAGCCCTAAACATTTAACATTTATTTCCTGCAACTGGTACAGCGGCCGTCATTAGGTGACGTCTCCAAAATGTGGAAAATGCGGTCGTGCCGTTAAGTGAGTTATTTCAGTAGTGTGGCCACCTCACCTATGCAGTATGATTTTATTGATATAAACTAGTGTACCAAGCAGTGTTAACACTTTATTGTGTCTGGAAAAGTTGAAGTGCCATTTGTTAATAAATACAGTCATTTATACAGCTATCTATTGAATTAGATTTCTGTTGTCTTGAATTAATTGTGTGTCTTCTCAGTCCATTTCATATTTGTCCACCATCTGCACGACACCAGATGACAAGCCACACCATAAATTTATCACGCGTACACACACACAAACATGCAGATACCCTCTCCACTCACACACACACAGGCGCGCGCAAACAGAATCGATGCTTTCATGCTTGTATTATTATAATTGAGGCACTCATGGCTACGCTCACTAACAGTTAGTTATCACAGTGTTTGAAGCTACTTGAAGTGGTTAGTGTAAGAAGAGCAAAAGAAATGCGACATTTTTGGAATCATCGAAAACACTGAACTGACGAGCAAAAGAAATGCGACATTTTTGGAATCATCGAAAACACTGAACTGACGAGCAAAAGAAATGCGACATTTTTGGAATCATCGGAAACGCTGAAGTGTTTTCGATTATTCCAAAAATGTCACATTTCTTTTGCTCGTCAGTATAGTTTCGATTTCGGTATGTAGTAAAAACCTACTCTGGCCGACCAACTTCATATGGCGAATTTACCCATGTGCAATTTCGATGATTCTCAGTCTCATTATTCTGTACAATCAACATTCCTTAAAATCCACACGTGTAGCGTCGGGCTTCAGGAAACTCAACGAACAAGTCTAAACTGATGGATCAAACATGATAACTTAACCGCTTAAGATCCGGGACAAGTCGAACGCCACACTAGCTGCAAGAGACATAGATCCTCATGAGCCCCCGCAGTCGCGGGGGCTCATGAGGATTTATGTCTCTTGTCGGTTAGTGCTATGTTCTTTATGCTTTAGTCTCGTTTACATCTGCGTGTTTCACCCTAATGTCGGTCAGTGTGTAGTGGTTTTGAGACGCGCAGTTCGTGATCACAGCCAGCGAAGGGGTTAAGGGTTGTGAATAAATAGCTTTGGTGCCTTTTCAGGCACAGCTAGCCCTTGTTCTATCACAGTGCGACTTTTGAGGCGTCAAGTTAATCAGGCGCATTCCTTGAGAGCTATCCAGGACAGTTCACTTGCTGATTGCAGTCGAAACGAATGGAATACATTTGAAATGAAGACTCCAGGTCATCCCTTTACAAAGAATGCGCAGTGCTCACAGTAATTTGAGCTATCACCATCGGCTACTCCTCTGCAGATGGCGCTGGAACTGAGCGACAGACGTTTGGATGCATTTTAAATGAAGATTCCAGGCCCACCCCGCACAAAGCAAATACTCTCACGGTACACTGATCTGTTATTTATGGCTTGAATAGTTGCAAACAAATTGTATACAGTACAGCCAGTGGTGTTCGAACCCTTAGGAGGAGGTTACTAAAATAAGTGGGAGGGGGGTGCTGAAGGGGGGGGGGGGAGGTGGGTTGCGGGTCCAGCCATACCTCCACTTATTTTAGTATTTTGGCCATGCCTCTTTTTGTCTACCGTATTTTAAAAATACGGTAGACTTTGAAATGGGGCTGGGTCGGAGCGCATTCCGGAGCATGGACGTGCGGCGCAGAAATTCTTGCAAAAAAGTAACATGATAAAAATGAAGTCACGTCTTGCTTCGCAAACTTTGCTAGAGAACGTCGATTTGGCGCCAAACGCCGTGTGTTTGTGTGTGTGTGTGTGTCACTGTGTGTGTGTGTGTGTGTGTGTGTGTGTGTGGCTGTGTGTGTGTGTGTGTGTGTGTGTGTGTGTGTGTGTGTGTGTGTGTGTGACTGACAGCGACTAGAGCCCGCGTTTGAAATTTTAGGATATTGTCCCTAAAAGAATTATGTCGGGACCTTTTATCAAAAAATGTTTTGATTAACTATGGCGAGAAAATGGCTGTTTTATAAAAAAACCGGTTGATCCTCACTGGAGTCCGTAATTTTTCTTTATTTTTACTAGATGTTTTGCGTATTGCTAGATAAAAGGGACATATTTAATGAGTTCGTTAACCAGCATTGTACCTCTAGAACGTTTTGAGTTATAATTTAATAATTTTTGAAAAAATATATTTTCACGTTTTGGGGATTAATTTCACAAATTACATGGGTTAATCTTAAAACAATTGAATCTTTTAAACGAAAAATAAAACAATCTTCTCATTAACAATCGCATGATTTTTCGTATATACGGTATTTATATAAGCCTGCAGTTTGTCTCGGCTGTCGGGTACGATTAGGTCAATTGTGACCTGTATGCCCTAAGTGTGCAAATCAGACAGTTTTCTGCACCACTTTTTCGGAGTCATTTGTAAAACAGCTAACATAACTTTAATTTTTTCCTTTACGAAAAAAGGTATCTTCTTATTAATACCCGAATGATTTTTCATAAACAGTGTTTGCATAAGCCTGCTATTTGTCCCGGCCCTGGGGTTGGCCGATTAGGTCAAATTGTGACCTGTAAGCTCTAGGCATGAAAATCAGCAAGAAAATTGCAAAGTTGATCCTCTCATATGTCAAATGTTAGTACTGCGATGGTGACGTATAACATCGAGTCGTCACTATGAACACGGCGTCGTGGGGCTAATGATGCCCTGCCGTGACGCTTGAAGTGAGTCATTTTGCGGCTTGTGCTACTATTATTTAAAATAGCTATGCTACGCCAGACCACAGAGCTTACAAATGGCGAGAATCGCCGCGTGCCGGCTCGTCTTTATTTATGTGTGCCAGTGTGCGTGGATCAGGGGGTGGGTTAGAGTAGTAGATGGATGTGATTCTTGTCGCTGGCCAGCCCACGGCAGAGCGTACTAATGGCGGGAAGCGCCGTGTGCCCTTTATTAGTGTGCGCCGACATGTGTGTTGATCAGAGGCTGGCTTAGAGAGAAGGGAAATGGATATGCCTAACCATATGAACAACTCTGAATGTTCCTAAAAGATAAACGCATCTGAGCTCCAAACAATTCGGTAGACTTTGGGATGAAATCCTCATCTTGTTGGATTTGCCATGCCTCTTCTTGACCTTGTGTATACACAATTATAAGTAGACTTTGACCATACTTTCTCCAACATTCAAACGAAGAGAAACAATTGTGTTGTAATTGTCTTTTCTAAGCGTGCTTCTCTCTTCAATGGGACGGATGTTCTCTGCATTTTACAGGCTTGGTAGTCACCTTTCTGGTCTGGATTTCTTACTTTGTCCAGACCCCACCGACGGTCAAGTGGTTCAGTAAAGTTTTTGTTATTATATGGAGCAGCATTTTGCTTGAAATAGTGCGGATAACAGGCAAATGTGATTACGAGACCCGAATCAAAATGTCCGACTCGTAAGACGAGGACATTTTGATTGGGTCAAGTAATCACATCTGTCTGTTTTCTGCACTATATCAAGCAAATTGCTGCTCAATATATGTATCTAGTCCAAAACAAAACATTACCTTCGCTTCGTGCCCTCCACTCTGTGCGACCATGTTAGGTCTGCATACCGAGTCATGCACACCAAAACAAAACATGCATATTTTCAAAATGATTTTAATTTTAATTTAGTTAATTGATAAGCACAGTTTAGCAATGAAACACCCATAGCAGCAATGTGGATAATAACTTGAAAAGTAAAAAAAAAAAGAAAAAAAAGTAGCGAACAAACAAGAAAACATGACTCCACTATTGGTGCTATGTGAAGCAGCGACAGTTTTTTGTTGACGCAAGGGAGCTAACTGTGGTGAGTGATTTTGAGCGTTTGGCTGTTCTGTCTACATGACCTCCGACGTCGCCCTGATGACCTTTAGCGCATAGGGCACGCATCACGTTTTTAGAGCACACCTCCACTCCTGCCCCCCTGCCCCCCCCCCCCCCCCAAACACACACACACACACACACACACACACACACACACACACACACACACACACACACACACACACACACACACACACACACACACACACCCACACACACACACACACACACACACACGAAAATACCTCAACCCCCCTTACCCCGACCCTCAAGATCAGCCGTTGTTGCATGCTTGGAATCCCGGTGACTTGATCAATAGACCGGCTGTAACTTGTTATTGCGTACCCACGCAATAACAAGTCACAGCTGGTCTATTGATCCCGTCCCGGCCCCGGTAGCTGGACTCACAATCCAGGGGGGAAAAACGGATTTGTTCATGTCCGATAGCATGTCCGTTGAAAGGTCCTGGTAAATCAAAGTGGTACAGTTGGAGTGCGCCTGAGTTGATCAGTGTTCAGGTCGTACTCCGTAGGCAATAGATTTCCCTGTCCCCCATAACCCGCCCGTCAGGGCCGTCCATGATCACCTCGGTGCTGTGGACGTTATACCTGAACTAACCAACCAACCCAACTTGTTATTGCGTCCACTTGGAGACGACGCCACCAGTTTAGCCCCGGCGCGAAGAGTGTGCGGTGTCTGTGCAAGGTAATCGTTCAACAAATTTGACTGGCTCATTACACGGTTGATCCTTTGTTAGATTGTCGAGACTACCTGACTCAGTGTCACCATGGACTCACGTAGCTGTTGGGTAAGTAAGTGTGTGTGTTAACCCCTTGACTGTCGAGATAAACCGAACACGACCCAACTCCGTGCAAGAGACATCGATCCTTATGAGCCCCCGCAGTCGCGGGGGCTCATGAGAATCGATGCCTCTTGCTGAGACCACTTTGCCATTATCCATGTTCTTGTACCCTTGGACGGCGGACGCTTTCGGTCGCTGAATGGACAAGATTTATCTGAAACACAATATACGTACAGGGGCAGTGTGAAGGGGTTACCTCAAGTCATAATAGCTGCAAAAGTGTCGTAAAGCGTTCCCAGCGGAACGCTTAGAATGACTAACGTACAATGCAGTGACCTGAGTAGAACAGGAATAAATCTTGAACTGCTGCCACTTTGCACACATAAAAAGACGTATCATATTCACTCATAGTGAATATGTGTGCAGAGTGACGCACAGTACGGTGCTACTGTGCCATTAAAAAAAATCATCAATAATTCCCCAGTGGAGGAACAAGTTTGCATGGGCATAATTCCAACTGCTTGTTTGGGGCCTTCAACCTGACACAAAATGCCTTCATACGCTTACATCTTTCTGCCAGTGGCCGAAAAATCGATTCAGAATTGTATTTCTCGTCTCTTCACTGACTGGTGATATTAGACTCCCCCCCCCCCTCCCCAATCCCCCAGAAAGAAAAACAAAAAGACAAAAAAAAAAAAAAAAAAAAAAAAATAAGAGAAGAAGACTCATTTCAATAATATACTGAGGAGCAAAAGAAATGCGACATTTTAGTGTTTCCGATGATTCCAAAAATGTCGCATTTCTTCTGCTACTCCTTATGCATGCAATACGATCAAAAGCAATAATTAACAGCTACATACATATTATAACAGTTTGCCAACCGTGCTGTGACACATTAGATAAACTAGGAAAACTGCAATGTTGTGAGAAACATCAGTTATACTTTCGACCTTTATATTATTTTCTCTGAACAAAGTTTTCGTAACAATATCACATGTCGAACAGAAATAGGTGTGAAACACTCGCATTAGATGTCTTTTGAAAATCTTGTTTTCCGGCCAAGAATTTAATCTTAATTTATATATCAAAGATGGCGTTTTTCGTGAACAGGGTGAAACATTTGAGAAATGTATCAATTTATCTTTGTGGAAGAAATTTGTGAGCACAGAATAGATTTCATGCAAAGCCATTTTCATATTATTGCATACTACTGCCATTTCAGTTTAGCTCCATGTTTTGCTAGCCTGTCACAGAATTCATTCCAAAAGGCCACAATGTGAAGCCGGTACACACAGAAAATGTACCCCTATACCTCTGGAAATAATATAGTTTATAATATATTGTACTGTTAAAATCGTATCGGATTGTGCCTGCCAGCAGAAATGCTCAAGTTCTGAAGTTGTGGTTCGGAAGTGACTGAGCCGAAGCGGCCTTAGGGCACAATATAATATGCCAGGTTGAAAAAAAAAAAAAAAATCCCTGCCGAATGCACGCGTTAACTCATTCTGCCGGCCGTGACGCACTACAGCAAGATATGGCTCGACCATGATAGTTCAAGGGTGGTGGTAGAATAGGCGCGTGTAGGCGACAATCTATTCTGCCACCACCCTTGAACTATCATGGTCGCTATGTCTTCTGAATTGTAATGCAGTCCTCAGAGGATAATCCAAAATGTAAGTACTTTGTACCTCGGGCACAATGAATTAATTGGCGGTAACACCGTCGAATGGAATTATCATGTCAGCTCTGTCAAGTTTGCAGCGATTAGTAATAGACTTATGCATACACTGATGTTGTATGACGAGAACAACCCAACGATGGAATAAGCACGCTTAGAAAAGACACACTTTATTAGTATTTTTCAAAACGGACACTGACGCAAGTATACAATTCACTACTGACCTATCTTGTCAGTGCGTGCAGACTAAGAAGTGCGGTAAGTACTTGAACTTACTGTGACAAAATAAGCAGCGAATTGTACACTTGTATAATAGCAAGTCTATTTTACCCGAAATATTAATAAATTGTGCTGCAACTATCTTTTCAGTCTATGTGTGCTTCTATCTTCGATGAGTGTTTCTCTGCATGTTACTCGCTTGGTAGTCACCTTTTTGGTCGGTCTGGGTATACACATAGGCCGTCAGATAGGATATGACCCCCCCTCCCACCCCCGCCCCACTCCCTGCGGGGATTGGAGACCACATTTTTTTCCCCGGAAGCCTATCACCTATGAAGACGAACCGTAGGTGTTTGCCCAAAATAATTACCGTATTGAATATAAGAGGGCATGTACTATGGTCATATTTTCCTTCTTTGGGCTTATATATACTGACATCCATTAAAAACGCGAAAAGTGTCTTAAGAGTACCCGCAACAAAGAGCCACCCTGACAGCAAAACAAGAAAATTTTATTTGTTGCTTACTTCAGATGTTCAGCCTACTGCCTGAGCTACCTTCACACACAAATTGGATGAGTTATCGCCCATGGCTACTTTGGAGGACATAGGGTTTCATTAGTGGTAAAAATAAACTAAATTGGACACACTCTGTGAAGCACGTTTCCTGTGATATGTTTTAACACACAAGTTGTATGGATTGCTTATGATGTTATTAACTGCCTCAAATGAAATTTAACTCGAAAAATTCATTAGAGAACCAGAACTTCCGGTGCACATCATTTTCTTAATAAATCTTATTTGATTTAATGTGAATTACTTTCAAACCATTTTTATGCTTTAGTGACTGACACAGAGATAAAGAACACACCCATATCCATTTGATCAGGTAAATATGGCCGCTAACCTAAAATAAAGAACTTTTAAATTTTCATGTTTATAGATCATGTTGATTATTTAGGTGCCTTTGACAAACAAAAAGTAGGTCAATTCCAAACAGGCCGGATTTTCATGCACACGGACCCTAGTGACACTGCACATTGGTTGGCTTTCAGCTGTGTCCTCTGTAGATGCTCCCCATTTCACTTTCAATATCCTGTGATGGTAGTGTCACTGATGACGTCATAAGTCATCGATGTGGGATTTTTAAGACTAAACATTCTATTTGCACACGACATAACACACTTTTCATAACATTTTCTAATAAATGACGTAAAAATAACCCGGATTAAAACCTATTTACGAAGAAAAGCGCTATGGTGAAAAATTCGCGTTTTTAATGGCAGTTAGTATATTTTGCTTTTGGGGGTAGGGTTGGTGTTAACAATGCAGTTCCCGTAAAAAAGCACACAGAACTAAATGACTGGTCTCTTTGGAAAGAAAATACAGTTACCTACCATTTACAATGATTCAATTTCTAAAAAGCCAAATGGTGACGTCATCGCGGCGCCATCTGTTTTACCTTTCATTATCCGCGAAACAGCCTTCTTGCCAGAAAAATAGGTGTCCAATCTATGACATACTATAATGCAAACATGTATATAAATGTTATAATATATCATCAGTGGAAACGTAAACGATTCAATGCTTTCGACTGGTGACCTTGTAAAGTGTTATTTAAAGGTCAAGGTCACCTAAAGTTGAACTTTATGAAAAAAAACAATAATATATTTTTGAAAATGTGATAATAGATCTCACTAAAAGTGATAACATGTAAGGAATTGCTATGAAAAGTTGATAAACGTTTAGACGTGATCTTCACGAAGGTCAAGGAGCAGTTTTCAAAGAGTTCATAAGAATATTCAGTTTACAATAGGGGCCAAACATCTGCTCTGATTTTAGGAATATTTGCTGACAACACCTATTGGATCTCTTACTCCTGAATTATATTCTGTTGAGTTGAAATTATCAGGAACATTATAATATAGATACCCTTTATAATTAAGGTCAAGGTCACAATAATGACAACTGTGCACTCAATCTGATAAGTTAACTGTTTCCACAAACGAAAAAAATAAAATCCCTTGGCCTGCTTCCACTGAAGAACAACTCCAATTTAACAAATGTGTCCTCATGCACAAAATATTTCATTATCAAGCCCCCGAATATCTGTGCAGGCCAGTTAACTTCAGCCCTAGGCATCAGCTTAAAGTTATATTGCCCAGGATCAAGCATCTCAACACAGTCAGAAAACTGTCTGAAACAGATACTGCTGACAGTATGTATATGGGTCCTTTGTTCGGAACTGACTATCTTTGATCTTTATGATGTAAGTGTAATGCGAAAGGTCGAAATTCATCGTTTGAATGTGTATTGTTTTTGTACCCGAGTCGCGGATTTATCGTCTGCATCGGCCTTGTTTTGAATTAATATGCATATTTATGAGCCTACGTCACAAGGCAGAACCCGGCCAACTATCAGTGTATCGCAATACTGCAGGTCACGAGGTCATCGGTGTGGTGTACACACGTGTCAGGATCATAGAAATAGCTCAGTTCACTACTGACAGTCTAGAAGTAAAATTTGGAATACATCTAGGCAAAGTGGGCATTTTATGTGTTGCCCCTATAAGTGATCGCAACAGAAAAGACGCATCCCTGAACTGCTCTTTCGATTCCCCATGCCCACATTTTAATCGCAAACCCTTACCTCGACCAGCCAATTTTTAAAAGCACGACACAGCGACAAACACGCGTACACACGCACCGTGGCACACACACACACACACACACACACACACACACACACACACACACACACACACACACACACACACACACACACACACACACACATACACACACACACTGATCAACCGACAAATGATCCCGACATTAGAACTGCTATTGCTTTGGAACTAGTATTAGAATCCCCTCATTCATACGCCGGTTTGTCACTGACGTAAGGTAAATAGATGAATAGATGTGTCGTGCAGCTCATATTACAGGTGCCCTAATAGTCTATACGCTTATTCTTTTCAGTCCATTCCGATTCTGGCAGCACAACTGTAGTCATACATAATAGCCTAGGGTAGCCTCAGGCTTACACTAATTAGAAACATACTGTTACAGTGTAAGCTCTGTGTGTGTGCCGGTTTATTGCTCTCCCCCACCCCCCCTCCCCCCCCCCCCCCACACACATTCTCAGCCACCTGCCTCCATTTTTAAGTCCCTTCTATTTATGGGGCGAATTTAATAGCATGACGATGATGTCAAAGGTGGGCAGGCCTAAACCTCTCACAGTTGAAGTAACAAAGCACTCTGAGCCTTTTTTGTGGGGATATTGCGCTATAGAAGAGTTATTTATTATTATTATTATTAAGATAAAACTTACGTCATGTCTAGTTACGCTAACCTCGTTGCTGAACGTACATTTGGCGCGAAGCGCCGTGTGTGCGTATGTATGTATATGTGTGTGTGTGTGTGTGTGTGTGTGTGTGTGTGTGTGTGTGTGTGTGTGTGTGTGTGTCTGTGCGCGTGCGCATGTATATAAACAAGAGAATCTCCGATATTTCTGTATACACAAGCTTGAAACTTGGCGAAAAACTTTCTTAAAAGGGTGGCTAAGAGAGCCTCCGAGCATATTGTAATTGAATGTCTCATTTAAGACATAAACAACCGTTTATAGGAAGTCGGTTGACCCAGATTAAAGTCCGTAATTTTTGTCATATTTACTTGAACTTTTGTATATAGTTTGGAGAAAGACATTGGATGAGTTCGTTAGCCAGCTTTGTATCATTTCAACTTCTTAGTAAAAAATAATTCTTTTCAGAAAAAAATTAAAACAAACAGTAAAAAACCTTGACTTCTAGAGAAAGTCAGACAGTGGCGGTGACGTAAAAGAGGCAACTCCGTCACCACACAGACATTGACATAATACTCTAAATATGACGTATTTCTCTCTCTCTCTCTCTCTCTCTCTCTCTCTCTCTCTCTCTCTCTCTCTCTCTCTCTCTCTCTCTCTCTCTCTCTCTCTCTCTCTCTCTCACAGACATACGCGCATCTCCAAGAGGCATAGATCCTCACGCGCCCGGAGGGCGCATGAGGATCTATCTCTCAGTCTTGGAGATGTTTGGAGCGCGCGCGGATGCACGCACTAACACGAACGCACACACACACGCGCGCGCGCGCACACACACACACACACACACACACACACACACACACACACACACACACACACACACACACACACACACACACACACACTCACACACACACACACACACACACACACACACACACACACACACACACACACACACGCACGCACACACACATCATTGCGCTTTCAGAAGAGCATTCACGTGACCTGATATAGCTAGTTTGGAGAATGACATTGGATGAGTTCGTTAGCCAGCTTTGAACCCTTTCAACTTTTTCAGCAAAAATTAATTCTTTTCAGAAAAAAATTAAAACAGTAAAATACCTTAACATCTGGAGAAAGTCAGCTAGTGGCGGTGGCGTAAAAGAAGCAACTCCGTCACCAACTCTAAATATGACGTAATTCTCTCTCGCTCGCTCTCTCACACAAGCTTGCATCTTCAAGAGGCATAGATCCTCATATGCCCGGAAGGCGCATGAATATCTGTGCCTCTTGAGGATGTTTGGAGCGCGCGCATGCACGCACGCACGCACACGCATACACACACATCGATGCGCTTTCAGAAGAGCATGCAGGTGTACTTAGTATAGCATGTAGCTAGGTGCAAAATTTTAAATGCCTACGACGTATGGCTTCCGACTTCTTAAGTATTACCCTTTTGCATGTCTCCAAGATGTAGCTGTCCATGTGATTATGGAGGGTTGCACAACCATGGTTTTCAAAAGTCAATAACGTAAAGTGAAATATTAGGTTGTTTTGTTTTTTGTAGGGGCATACAAGCCTTGTCTAAATAAATGCTAAAACATTGAAAAATTGCATTGAAAACGGGTAGGCAGGCTTTTTAAAATAATACTCCTATTATTATTGTTTACTCATTTAACAGTCCTTAAAAGAGGGAACCAAGCAGAAATTTGAACTGTATGACCTACCCAAGCGAAATGCGTTTTTTCACGACCATTTTACGCTCAATTCCGCCACAAGAAAAAGTGAAAAAGATTGCTCATCATCCATTTAGGTATGAAAACCACTTTTGTTTTCACATCAAACATTTTTACATTGATATTACACACTTGTTAGATATCTGTCGGGGCACCTTCTGAGACCTAGCTGTATCCATTCAGCCAATGCCATTCACCAGTGTAGGAGGCAATAGATTATCATAAGCATTTGCAGCCAAACAGCTCTGCATGAACCCTGTTGAAAAACACTGATGAGTAGTTGTGTTTGTTTGCAATCATTAATCGAAATTCAGCAAGCACCATACAAATGTAAAAATACACCCTCATGTACTTCTGGAGTCTCAAAGATTGTCATGTGCCCTTAAGCCAAGTGTGCCAATCTCCACAAAAATGGCGGGTCCGAAGCATGTTGTGTGGGCCCTCTTGCTGAAAGCAAAAGAGTATAGAGGCTATGCTCAGAGTTACAGGCATCAGCATTTCTGTGAGCACGGCTGGCACCAACTCTGCGCGTGAAAAGGAAAACTGTGCTATACCAGCTACTAGAAAATCCTGGCAATTTGGCATTTTTCTTTTCTGGTCACTCTTATGCAGGGTTCAAAATTAATGAGGGCGGAACGCCCCAGAAATCAGCACTCCGTCCCATGCTCTGTTAAAGCTGAGGCTAATGTATCCGCCCCATCAACATTTCTATAGTCATTTAGATTACAACCTTTTCCTTCCTGCAATACTATCGTTTTCTGGGTGCTTTTGTTTGTTTTCTTCCCACCATGGGCTCAAATTGGATTGTAATAACGAATGTTTCTCAAAACTTTGGCTTAAAATGGGATCGAACCAAAAGCAGACCAAGAGAAGTTACTTGGGAAATAATCAATCCAGACCAAAAAGGTGACTGCCAAGCGTGTAATATGCAAAGAAGTACCCAACGGAGCCAGAGACTAGGACAAGGACAGTCTGATATAAAACCTACGACCCGAGGACCTCGATGCCATCGTCCCAGCTTGCTAGGCCATGGCAGATGAACCAAGGGTTTAAAGGGTGGGGCCAGTACTGCGCACACTGCACTCCACCAAAAAGCTCCACCGCGCAGGCTTTAGGAAACGTCCACGGACTATGACACTGACCATTCCAAGTCCTGTAGCGACGGGCGAGGGGCGAAACGGCAGGTGAAAGATGTCACTGGAAGACGCAGTCTCAAACCTGCATGCAGGCGGTTCAGGATATTGGTCGCCTGATGTTGACCTGGGGATGACAACATCACTCGGCACACCCTGAAAGACCAAGCAGCCTTCTCTAGGGACAGCACTGCTTGCTCCACACGGAGAGGGGCCTAGAAAAGGTGGCCTAACCAAAGCTCGTCCCCTCGCAACCCCAGTTGGCTAGCCGCGGTCAACGGGCATCTTCTCCTGCGGTCAAAAAACAAGAAAGAATAACGGATCCACTCTCATGACGACCACGACCGGACTCAACGTAGCATGCTGCAACGTCCGAACCATGCTCGACAAAGCAGACAGCGGACGCCCTGAACGTCGCTCCGCCCTCATTGCCCATGAATTGCGGAGGTTAAACATCGACATCGCCGCGCTCAGCGAAGTACGCCTTCCGGACGAAGGCAGCCTCCAAGAACTTGGTGCTGGGTACACCCTCTACTGGTCAGGCAGCCCTGCATCAGAAAGACGGGTCTCAGGCGTGGGTTTCATGGTCAAGACATCCATTGCGACTAAGCTGGAAAACCTACCAACGGGCCACTCAGACCGCATCATGTCCATGCGCCTCCCACTGAGACACCAGCAACACGTCACCCTTCTCAGTGTGTACTCCCCAACCCTCCTGGCAGAGCCTGCTGAAAAGGACAAGTTTTACACTGACTTGCGCAGCCTCCTACAGAGTACCCCTGCAGACGACAAAGTCATCATCCTTGGCGACTTCAACGCCAGAGTGGGCCAGGACTCTGAAGCCTGGAAAGGAGTCCTCGGCAAGCATGGCGTGGGGAACTGCAATGACAATGGCCGCCTACTGTTGGAGTTCTGTGCGGAGCAGCAACTGGTCATCACCAACACTACTTTTCAGCAAAAGGACAGTCGAAAGACCACCTGGATGCATCCTCGCTCCAAACACTGGCACCTTATCGACTATGTCCTAGTGCGTCAGAGGGACCGCAGTGACGTCCTCCTCACCAGAGTGATGCCCAGCGCAGAGTGCCACACTGACCACCGCCTTGTCCGCTGCAAACTCAGGCTCCACTTCAAGCCAAAACCCAAGAAATGGGGGCCCCCCAAGAAAAAGCTTGATGTTGCCAGCCTTCAGCGTGACGATGTGAAAGCTGCCTTTCAGACAGATTTACAGCGCAGGCTCAAAGACACAGCGGGCCCAGTAGACTCCTCCCCTGAAACACTTTGGGAACAACTGAAAACTGCTATTGCAAAATCCTCTGCAGAAGTCTTGGGTTTCGCCAGAAAGAAGAACAAAGACTGGTTTGACGAAAACGATGTAGAGATCCAGGAACACCTAGCAAAAAAAAGAGCCGCCCATCAGGCCCACCTAGCCCAGCCTTCCTGCCCTGTGAAGAAGTCTGCCTTCCGCCTCGTCTGCAGCAGTCTCCAGCGCAAGCTCAGAGATCTCCAGAATGAGTGGTGGACCAGACTTGCACAGAGGACCCAGCTTTGCGCTGACAATGGTGACTACAGGGGCTTCTACGAAGCACTGAAAGCAGTGTATGGCCCCAGGCACCTGGTACAAAGTCCCCTGCGAAGCGCGAATGGCCAGGCACTCCTCACAGATAATACCTCCATCTTGAACCGCTGGTCGGAATACTTTCAGAGCATCTTCAGCGCTGAGCGCACTGTTCAAGAAGCAGTCATCCTACAAATCCCACACCTCCCAGTAAAGGTTGAATTGGACGAACCGCCCACCACTGAAGAGACCCTCACAGCCATCCACCAGCTCAAGAGTGGCAAAGCAGCAGGCATTGATGGAATACCGCCAGAGATCTGGAAACATGGAGGCACAGCACTGCACAACAAGCTCCATGACCTCTTTCTCTGCTGCTGGGAGGAAGGAACACTACCAAAAGATCTCCGTGATGCAGTCGTTATCACCCTGTACAAGAACAAAGGCGAGAAGTCTGACTGTTCCAACTATCGGGGAATTACCCTGCTGTCCATTGCTGGGAAAATCCTTGCAAGGCTGCTCCTGAATCGGCTGGTACCTGGCATCGCTGAAGACCAACTCCCAGAGGGCCAGTGTGGCTTCAGAGCAAACAGGAGCACCACCGATATGGTCTTTGTGCTGAGACAGCTACAGGAGAAGTGCCGCGAGCAGAACAAAGGGCTGTACGTAACATTTGTCGACCTAACAAAAGCGTTCGACACTGTGAGCAGGCAAGGCATGTGGCAGATCCTGGAGCGACTTGGCTGTCCCCCAAAGTTCCTCAACATGATTGTCCAGCTACACGAGGACCAGCAAGGCCAGGTCAGACTCAACAATGACCTCTCAGAACCATTCCCTATTCTCAACGGCGTAAAGCAGGGCTGCGTGCTGGCACCGACCCTCTTCACCATCTTTTTTAGCATGATGTTGAAGCAGGCCACAGTGGACCTCGATGATGACGATGCAGTGTACATCAGGTATCGTCTCGATGGCAGCCTGTTCAACCTCAGACGACTGCAGGCCCACACAAAAACCCTAGACCAACTGATTCGTGAGCTGCTTTTTGCTGATGATGCTGCCCTCGTTGCACACACAGAGAGAGCCCTGCAGCGCATCACGTCTTGCTTCGCAGATGCTGCCCAGCTCTTTGGACTCGAGGTCAGTCTGAAAAAGACAGAGGTCCTCCATCAGCCGGCACCCAAGACAGTGTATCGCCCTCCTCACATCACCATTGGCGAGTCTGAACTAAAGTCAGTGCACCAGTTTACTTACCTTGGCTGCATTATCACGTCGGACGCCAAGCTGGACAAGGAGCTTGACAGCAGGCTGGCAAAAGCGAACAGCGCTTTCGGGCGACTTTTCAAGCGGGTGTGGCACAATCAACAGCTGAAAACAGGCACCAAGATCAGCGTGTACAGAGCTGTGGTCCTCACCACCCTGCTGTATGGTTCCGAGTCCTGGGCCCTCTACCGCAGCCAACTACGACTCCTCGAACGCTTCCACCAGCGCTGCCTGCGTACCATCCTGGGCATTCACTGGAGTGACTATGTCACCAACGTCGAGGTCCTTGAACAGGCTGAAACTGTGAGCATCGAGGCTTTGCTGCTGCGGACACAGCTCCGCTGGGCGGGGCATGTCTCCAGGATGGAGGATCATCGCCTACCAAAGATCACCCTGTTCGGCGAGCTTGCTACTGGACACCGTGACAGAGGGGCACCAAAGAAGAGATACAAAGACTGTCTCAAGAAGTCACTTAGTGCCTGCCAAATCGACCACCACCAGTGGTCTTCGCTTGCTGCGGACCGTGACACCTGGCGCTCCAACATTTACAAGGCAGCTGTCTCCTTTGAGGACTCTCACAGAGCTAGCCTTAAAGACAAGCGGCTCAGGAGAAAAAACAGAGATGCCGCAGCTCAGAACCCTGGCCATACCTTCCCCTGCAGCCACTGCGGTCGAACCTGCCTGTCTCGGATTGGCCTCCGCAGCCACGAACAAGCCTGCAGACGTCGTGGGCAACTCCTATAAAATCTTCGTTCGCGAAGTCAAGCCAAGCGAGCTAGGTAAAGTCAACCTGATCAGTTCACACAAATTAATTATAGCAAGACTGAAATTGTACCGTGAAATTTTAGTTTTGTCACCATTTTCGCAAGTCTTGAAGCGAAAGCGAAACTCATATCACGTTAAATATAAAATTACGTAATATTAAAAAAAACCAAAAAACGTCATGACAATTGACGTTTGTAAATCAATGACGCGTATGCACTGCGCGCGCTCCTTATAGAGTTCACTATGAAGCATTGGCACATCTGCGAGGCTTTTTCAAAAGGAGATATTTCAACATCAGAATCAAGTCAAAGACAAAAGGTAAAGACCCTTGACAGCGAAGACAGCTCTCATATAGAATGGACTTTGTGGGTTATGGTTCATCCCATCTTGTTTTAATTTATGCCCAGCATAGACGTAGTACTCACACTCTTAGCATAAATTGACTAATTTCCACCACACTTCAAAGCCTGAAAAATTACAACTTTAGCTGCAAAAATTCACATTCTGGAAACGTACTAGTAATGAAAATCCACCCACTTTAAGCTTACGGTACTATTATATGACGTCACGAGATTTTACAAACTGCGTAAATATGAAGTGCACATATATTACTGGAAGTGTTTTAGCACATAAAAAGTTTTTTGGTGTGCGTGTAATTCCATTAAGCACGGAAGAAGTGCATCAGAACACTGCACCTAAAAAATGGTGCCATATTCTTAGAGTCCTTATATGGAATGCTGTGACGTCATCGTGTATAAAAAGAAGAATATAATAAAGTTTTATTATTTTTCTGAATGCCCGATAAAGGACGAACAAACGATACCAAATAATAAGTATTTTCTTGTAGTTGGTATAGCTTTACTGTCCATCTAGTACCCCTATACCCAAAAATTATGACCCCTTTGGGGGGTGCGTTCGGTCAAACTCTGTGGTATCTTCGATACGGTGTTTATTTTTGGCAAACACCTAGGAATCTACGTGGTTTTGGATAGACCTTCGGAAAAAAAACATAGTCTCCTATCCCGGGGAGGGGGGTCCTTGGAGAGGGAGGGGGGTCCTTGGAGGGCCAAAGGTCTAACATGTATGACTTACGAATGCGGCGCGTTCTAAAAATAGCATTCCCCGAAACCGAAAGCAGATTTTTTTTTTTACCAAGAACTCTGTCGTCATTTGTCGGCGAAGTAAGTACTGACTCTGCGAGACACAAAGATTATCATAAACCCCAGGCAGCCCCCCCCCCCCCCCCCCCCCCTTGGCGCATTAAAATGAATGTGCCTCTTGCTAATCGAGATCGACTCCAGCTGTCGCAACAGAGAATATCGGTGAGGTGTCCGTTTGCAACGAACGACTGACTCCCAGCAACGAACTGACTGACGAGAGTGACGTCACTGTGCGCTAGCTGTTGTACTATATAACTCATTCAGTTCCGACACACCACAACAAGATATGGATCGACCAAGATAGTTCAAGGGTGGTGCCAGACTAGCTTGGCGCCCATGGACGCCAAGGTATTCTGGCACAACCCTTGAACTATGGTCAATCTGTTTCCTAAATTGTAATAAGTCTTCAGAGGACAACTGACTCCTCTAAAATTTCGGGATTTCGACCCTGGGTCGGACACAACGAGATAAGCATAGGCAACACGGCTCCAGTCTCCTAGAGGCATAGATCCTCATGAGTCATGTTTGTTTTGAGCACGACAGCATCGAACGGAGACGCGTGCAACACTACGTCACAGCTTAGATTGACACACAGTTGGCAGTCGTATTCAAGTTCAGTTCAGGAGAAGTGGGAAACGATCAACATCACCAATGCTAAGACATGGAATGCGTCTGCAACCGGCACATATAAATCTATGTCTTGGAGACAAAAAGATATTGTCCTATGACAGCGAGACTGGGCGTACAGAACTTCCGGTGCATCGAAGTCGTTACAGGCAGTGTACGTCGTTTCGTCCACGTCGCCGGTCTGCATTGAGGATCTTTGACCTGAAAATCAATAGAGCTCCGAGTAGTCGCAATGAATCATAATTACAAGGTAAGGAGGCAAACTTATTGACTGATCAATCATAAGACCACAGTATTCCCAAAAGTGTGTAAATAACCAGTGAAACGGAAAGACGTGCTATTTCAGTCTTTTTTTTTGGTACGTTTTGCGTGACTGACGTCATTTTCTAGGCAGCCATAAGCGGGACACCAGTAACAATTTAGACGTGCAGTTAGCAAACGTCTGGAGAAAGAGAAAATGTTTGACGTTTACGTGTTATCAGCAGTATTATGTTTATGTGGCGAACTGTGAATTCACGCTGATTGGAAGTGAGTATGCAAAGCACGTTTAAAGTGGGTTTTGCCTAAAAATGATTTAATGTTTAAAGGCATGTTCCAGACAGAACTACCTGAAAACAGAAGGCTTGATTTATAGATATCTGTCCTGGGGCGGGGTAAATAAAGCAAGCCATTCCTCGTGTTAAAGCTAATGCCTAGGGCTGAATTTCGGCCTGCACAAATATTCGGGGGCTTGATAATGAAATATTTAGTGCATGAGGACACATTTGTTAAATTGGAGTTGTTCTTTCAGTGGAAGCATGCCAAGGGATTTTATTTTTTCTTCTGTGAAAGTAGGGTTTAGAATAACTATTTTAACTGAACGACTATACAGTGAGTTGAGAGAAACAGAGTATGACGGTCTTTTCGCAGAACGGTAGAATGTGGTCTAATTGAAATGGCTGAGATTTGTGCAAAACTGAACAGAACTCCTGTCAGCGTACCAATATCTCCAAGCCTAGGTTTGGAAACGTTTTGCTGACATTCAGTGTGACCATGCCAGACCAAGTTAACGCTGGAAGATTCACTTTCTTTTATAGATTTACTCATTTGGAATTTGCATGTAGGAAACATCCCTTTAGAAGTTTCTACCCAGCATTAATACGGCACCATAAATACATCTACGTGGGGCTGATTTACACAAGCCTTTCTACCAGGTTCATCTTGCAGAGCATTCCCATTTCTGATGTTTTAACCCGTTCAGTGCCACATGACGCAGACTGTTTCTGCAAATGTCGTTCACACAAGACCAAGAAAACCTACACGTCCCAGGAACATGGATTCAAAGTGGGGTCAGCAAGAGGCATAGATCCTCATGAGCCCCCGCAACTGCGGGGGCTCATGAGGATCTATACCTCTTGCAGTTGACTGTGTTCACATTTTTTCGGCACTGAATGGGTTAAACCATCCATATCTCTCATCTTTGACCCAAGCCACCCAAAAAAAAAAAAAAACCTACTCTTCCTAATGTAGTTAGATGAGTATGGGATGATATACTGTGATTGACGAAAGAAAATGAACGTTCCAGTATCCAAGCCGTCAAGGGCCCAGTTTTCAAATATCCAAGCCTTGACCTGCCTAAGCTAAATTCTTTCCGTCACAAAGATAACAGGTGAACGCTCATTATATGCATCACTAACTTTTTTTTCTGAAAGGCGGCTGTTTAAAAGGCACTGTCCGCGCACTTTCCGTAACACAAAGTTAACCTCAAATTGTAAAAAAAAACTCCTCCTCCAAAAAAACCCAACAAAAACAAACCCAAACAAACAAACAAACAAGCACACACACAAAATACAAAAAACAAAACAAACAACAACAACAACAACAACAAAACTACAACAAAAAGACACCCCCCCAAAAAACAACAACAAAAAAAAAAAAACCCAACCCAAAAGCACACCAAACAAACAAACGAACAAAACCCCCAAACAAAACAACAAACAACCAAACCAAACCACACCGAACCAAACCAAATCGAACCAAACCAAACCAATAAACCAAACAAACCCAAGACAAAAACACCCCAAACAAAAAATCAAACAAACTTGATTTTATCTTCTCCTCGCACGCGTTCTGCCTTTTTTTTTTTTGCAGGCGGTTTTGGTTGCCGTGTTGCTCCTGGTAACTACTGCTTCAGGTGAGTGGAACAGTTACTTATTTGCAGCGAAGGTATAGCTGCCGGGTAGAGAGGGTTATTAAGTTGCTGGTAACTAACGCCGAGCAGGCCGTATCTCACGGTGGGAAGTGTAAACGTCTGGCCAGCCAAGAATCCCGGCCCCGGGGAACACGGGTCTTCGATTCTAATGCAAATGTATGCAAAAGCTCATCGGGTCGAAGGTGGGCAGCAGCTGGCCCGCGCGCGGGCCAGCTGCGGCCCACCTTCGGCCCGATGACCTTTTTGGGTCTTAGTGACGGCACTTCACTGTTTATGTTCAGTCTGTGCGCGGGGCAACTGCAGCCGATCGTCACCTCGATAACTTGATCTTTTGCTCACAGGCATGGTACATTACTTTGCATGTCTCAAGCCAAGCAAGAGGAGGAGGACCGTCCCACCCTGTGTTGGAAGCGTGTTGCGGGCGGGGTGGCCGGGTTTGTCGTTGGTGGGGCCGCGCTGGTGGGGGGCGCGGCCGTTGCGCTGCCCGCCGCTGGTTTCACCACTGCGGGGATCGCAGCAGGTTCACTGGCCGCCAATGCCATGTCCGTCTCCGCCACCACGGGCTTCGGGGCAGGAGTGATAGCGACGCTACAGTCTGTAGGAGTCGCTGGCCTGTCCAAAAGCGTCATCGCAGCCGCTGGAGCAGCTGGGGCGTACATCGCCGAGCAGTTTGTGGAGTGCGATCCGAAGTAATTAGGTGAGAAGTCAGTACTCCGTGCGACTTTTCTGTAATAGCCTGGTAGCGAGGTTTCGTTTGCAACGAACGACTCCCAGCAACGAACGAGAGGGCGCGGCGAAGCACGGCGGCAACCAGTTTATACCATATGCATGGACAACACTGACTCCGAACATCTCCACGAAGCGGCATAGATCCTCATGAGCCCTCATGAGGATCTATAGCTCTTGGAGATGTTCGTAGTGATGCCTGTGCTCAATGGTCAGTACACCGGGCACAGCCGGTGGTAGGCCCTACTTCGCCGTAATTTCGCTCTCGTTCGTTTTGAGGAGTCGCGGTTCTTTTCAAAGGAAACTGACCTCACTGGAAATAATGTAGAGGCTATATTAAGCCATTGGTTATGGAAAACATCTTGTCTTCCCGCGGCACATGCATTGAACGATTCACTTGAACGTAGCAGCAGAAGGAAACTGGAGGTTCCAGCCGTTTAAGGTCATGTTACATATTCAAATTGGGCAGCCAGTTCAGGCAGTGCAAGGACCGGTGTTTTTAAAAATAACTTTTTGCCTTGTTTGAAAATTTGTAGTAGGGCTGAATTGGAATTTGCTGGAAATTTCTGGTTAGATAAGAGGAGACACGTTTGGTGCTTTGATTCATACCATCCTGAGCTAGTCCAGTGGACAATTGTGGGCCTATGTTGAGTTGCCGTTGACGTAGTGATTCCGAGGGGCACGCTGATTTCAGCTGTGCTTGGGTGTGGGGTTGGTAAGGATTCAGGTTCATAGCCAAGAAATGAGACAGTCAATGTGCTGTTTTTTGTTGTTGTATTTTGTGCATGGCAAATGTGCAGCTCAGGGTAGGTGGTAGTTTTTTTTTTTTTTTTAGGGGATTGAAATATTAGGGGATGACTGGGACTGACTAAGGCTAAGAGACTGGGCAGTACGGAAACGGCACTGTGTTCCGTGGCCTTAAAATGAGCTACCGTGACTCGGCCGCTTTCCGGCAATGTGTTCCAGTTGAATCCCGGTATAGTGTAGGCCATAGTACACAGTGGGCCTCCCCTTCAGTCCCATCTGTTAAAATGCCTTAGTCTTAGTCTTTTACAGTCATCCATTGCACCCTAAACAACACTACCGCCCACTTGCTGCGCATTTGCCACGGGAACGTAGGCTTAGTGGATAAGACACTGCGCTGGCAGTCGTACTATCCTGGGTTCGGTTTTTCCTCATTCCCATCGAGTCATATTTACGTACAGACTCGGCTTACGGTTGCCTGTCTCGCCTTCGTGTATACAGCACGCATAATCATCAAGTGCGCACATAAAAAATCCCATTACCACTATTCGAAAAGAGAAGGCCCGGCAGGACATGACCGGTGAAATTGAAACAGAAATATATCACATGTACCGAAGTTAATAGTAGGGTGGAGGTTTGCACATAAAGTAGCGCTTAGTAGCAGCAGGCTTTCAAAGCTTCAGCTTCCATCCCTACGGCGCCTTGAGCATCTTTAATGGAGATATCTTTAATTAGATGGCGCCTCGGAGACCCCATACCATACCATACCATACCATACCATACCATACCATACCATACCATACCATACCATACCATACCATACCACAAAATTAAAAAAAAAAAAACAACAAAAAACTCCACGTCACCCGTCTCATTTCCTGGCTATCAACAGGATTCTGTACCAACCCTACATCCAAGCGCAGGCAAAACTGGTACACACCTCGTTAATCACCATCTGCTTGGCAACTCAAACTAGGCCAAAAAGAGTCCGCTGTTTAAGCCAAGACTGGTATGAATCAAAGCACCAAACATGTCTCTTCTCATCTATCGAGAGATTTTAAACACATTCCAACATACTGCCTCTGTACTGACAAAATGCCAA
>BTPG01000003.1:189585659-189730659 GCA_036245525.1 Semisulcospira habei
CCTATGTTGAGTTGCCTTTGGCGTAGTGATTTGAGGGGCACGCTGATTTCAGCTGTGCTTGGGTGTGGGGTTGGTAAGGAACCAGTTTCATAGCCAAGAAATGAGACGGGTCATGTGCTGTTTTTTTTTTTTTTTTTTTTGTATTTTGTGCATGGCAAATGTGCAGCTGGTGGGCGGTAGTGCTTTTTAGGGAATTGAACAATTAGGGGATGACTGGGATTGACTAAGGCTAAGAGACTGGACAGTACGGAAACACCACTGTGGTCCTGTAGGCAGCCTGGGCTGCCACTCATTGAGCGTAAGCCTACTACGTGTGCTACTAAAAATAGCATTACTTCCATGAAACCGAAAGTACATCGCGTTGCCAAGAATTGCGGTCAGACTGACTCGGCTCAGACGGGACGGCCATTTTCGTGGTGTTTCGTGTGCCTGGTGTGTACGTCGGTTTGCATTATAGCTGAAGAGCTCTCCTTCGCAATGAATTACTACAAGGTAAGGATACTATCAGTAGTGTCAGTCCAGGGATTTTGTAACATATTCTAATAGTATAGAATCCCTGCCCTCTGTCGTCCGATTCAATTTTTCTCAGTTCCTCGGTAGATGAGTCACTCGGTTTGGCAGCTGTAGTTTGTTTACGGTCGTGGAAAAGAAAGATTTGAAAAGTCCTCCATTTTTATTAACCCATTACATCATGATGAAGCTGATTAAAAAAAAACCCAACTTGAATCTCATGCTTATTGTCCAATAAAGGCTACATTACAAATTAGAAGACATTTTAGTTCAAGGGTGGTGCCAGTGTAGCATCGCTTCGTTAAGCTTTTTATATCAAATTCTGAAACAGTATTGGTAAACCCGCATCTTCAGACACCAAATTCTGTAGTGTGGCTGGCGTGTGCAGAGTTTGTGTGCCCGGTGAATGTGTTTGATGCTGGTTCTCGTCGTGGCCGGATGCCCGGCGGCTTCACTCGCACAGGCACAGTCACAGTCAAACAACCGACTCGTAGCCTCAGTGACCACACTGACTACGAAAAAAGAAAAAAAAAAGAAAAAAGAAGAGGTATAGAAAACGTGTACATAGCATTTAGCCTCACTTAGGCACCAAGCTATTCCCGCACCACCCTTGAACTATCATAGTCAAGTTAACCCATATCATAATGAGACTAAAAGCTTCAAATTTGTGCATTGTATATATGCAAGCTACATTATAGTACTTACAGATGAGGATATAGACCAATGGCTTTAGTTCAAGGGTGGTGCCAGAATAATTTGGCACCTAGAGGTGCCACGCTATTCTGGCACTACCCTTGAACTATTTTGGTCAAACTTATTGCACACACTGGTGTATTGTGAATAATAAGGATTAACAAGGGTTATAATACAATGTATAAATATCTTGGCACATATACCATGTGAAATAGTAACACAGAACTGCATAACCTGCAAATTTAGTCCCACTCATTTTAGTTTATGGCTCCAAACCGGTTTGACAAAGCACACCAAATACCTTAACCCATTTATCCCCATTGACCTACAGCTGGAGCTGGAGAGACCATAATAATTCAATGGTAGTGCCAGATTAGCTTGGCGCTAAAGGCCATGGTCGACCCATTTCCTACAACTGGTACATAATCGTTCAGTGGATACCGCCAACATGTGATAGATGCAGCCTTGGGGTTAAATACTTTAACATCCACGCCAAATGAGTGACAAAGGACAGCCCTAAGAGGTGGGTTTGGGGGGACAGGGACATGCATCTATTGCCTGTAAGGTTTGACCTGAACACTGATGAGTTCAGGTGCAAAGCAACTGTAGGTGCCACTTTGATTTAGGTCAGGTTGCGGAGAGAGCTCTCGGGTGCTTTAATACACCTCTTGTCATGCCAGAACAGCTTCATGCCTGTATGTCAGCAATGACTGGACTTTTGTCAGGGCTTTTAACCATGATTTTTCAAGGGAGATGCCAGAATATGTTGGCACCGCCCGTACTCTGTAGGCACCAAACTATTCTGACACCACCCTTGAAGACTATTGTGATCAATACATCTCTGGAGCTGATATGAAGTAATCCTTGGACTCCAAAAGTTTTGAATTTTGATCCTGAGGCTGACTTAACAAAATTGCTTATTGGTCTATGAAGGCTACATTACAGATTAGGAGATAGATCAAGCATTTTTGTTCAAGGGTGGTGCCAGAATAGCTTGGCGCCTCAGGGGCCAAGCTATTCTGGCACCACCCTTGAACTATCACTGTCAAATTTATTTCAAGCAGTGGGTGTATCAGGATTAAGAAGATTACTTGTTGAGTTTACTAGTATAACGTTTTGTCTTTAATTCCAGGTTCTGATTGCCTTGTTTTTCCTGATGACACCGACTGTTACTGCAGGTGAGTGGAACATATTCCCCATGCCATTCCTTTGGGACCCCCATTCTCAGTCCTTCCCTCCCTTCGCCCACCCCCCCCCCCCTCCCCCCCACAAACCACCTTGTTAAAAATAGAAGGAACTTTTCAGGAGGGTTACTGGTGGGGTGAATTTAATAGCATGTCTATGATGTCAAAGGCGGGCGTTACACCCTCCGTGCTCTGCCCATGGACACTCATTATACCAATTCCAGATCAAGGTAATTTATTATATATTCATTAATTCCAGACCAAGGGAGTCTCTGTTGGTTGTGAACACTTACAATGTAACAGCTGCAAGAGATGGATCGAACATGATAATTCGAGTTTAGTGCCAGCTTAGCTTGGCGCTATCTGGTGCCAAGCTAATTTGGCCCTTCCTTTGAATTATCATCGTTGATCCATCTCATGCTGTAGGGCGTTACTTTTGGACATTTCTTTTTGTTGTTACTGTTGGCACAAACAACCTTTTGTCACAGGCATGTAGATCTTTGTATTGTGTGGTCAGCCTCAGTACATGTATAACGGGCACCAGTTTATTGCAAATCACTTAATATGCAAACAGGTCTCTGACGCCTGAGGGATGCCGATGAGCAAAGGTCCTTGAGCTGTTGTCAGTCTTGGGCACTAAGACCTTTTGCTCACAGAGCATTGTTTGCTTCGCCAGATTTAGAGTCAATAAGCCTAGATTTAAATTTGACACCACATTAACGAATAACACGTTTTTACTTTTATTGCTCCCTTGTATCACAATTAGCTCTTTGATGAAGTTGACTTTTATGATCCTGATAATATAAAGTGTAGTTGCCAGATATTGTCATACTTTCTATAGGAAGGCGCAAGAGACTTAATAAATTGATGTTGGATGAACATGTCCGTTTATTTTCAGCGGTGGGTCTGCTGACAGCTGCTGTAGGTGGAGCGGTCACAGTGACCGCAGCCACCTTCGCTCTGCCTGCCCTGGGATTCGGGGCAGGGGGAATCGCCGCAGGGTCTGTGGCTGCCAAAGCCATGTCGTTCGCCTGGACCACTGGTTTGGGAGTGGGGGCTGTGTCCATGGCACAGTCGGTGGGGGCCCTGGGTCTGTCAGCAGCCACTAAAGTTGTGGTGGGCACAGTTGGGGCAGTCGCCGCCAAGGTGATCTTCAAGTAACTTCAAGCAGCTTTAATGCATTCCAGATGTAAGACCTATGGATACGCGGTTACAGACGCGTATCCGTATGTCTTACTGGAATGAGTTAAGCTCAAGAACCATCTGGCAACTTGCATAGCTTCAAGTGACTCCTTCAACCTTGAATTTGAACGTCATGAGCAACAACACTATACAACTGGGCAGTAACAGTATAAGCAACAACACTGATACTGCATTAAGGACATCAGCAATTAAAATAACATCATGTACATCAGCACTAAACTGGTCATGGAGTAACTTCTTCTGCTGAGGGTCATGTGCAACAACACTCAACAATGGTGTTAAGGACATGTGCAACAGCACTGAACAACTGTGTTAAGATCATGTGCAACAACACTGAACAACTGCAGTAGGGATATCGGCAAGACTTCCTGAGAGTACAAAGCCATTACATCCTGTGGCTCATTTGTTGAAAATTAATTGCTTATTGCGAAATGAAGGCTATATTACACTTTTACAGATTAGGAGACACATTAGCCATTTCAGTTCAAGGGTGGTGCCAGAATAGCTTGGCCCCTGAGGTGCCAAGCTATTCTGGCACCACCCTTGAACCATCATAGTCAAATTAATTTTAAGCAGTAGTGTATCAGTATGAAATGGGTTAAGACCTTTTTTTCTTGCCCAAAAAATGTTCCTCAAAACGGGTCATACAGTATTTATTGTACCCTTTGGCTGTTGGTAGCAGTTTTTGTCACGATGATTCCTGCAGGAAATTATCATGACAAAATCCGCTAACGACAGCCTCAGGATGAAAATAACTGCAATAGTCTTTGATTTTTTTGTCATTATTTAATTTTAAAACAAATTGTTGTGTGCCGGTTAGTGATTTTTGACGTTTTTTAGTGGGAACCTACTTCCAACATTGCAGAACAGCACAGACATTACATCTACACCTTTTTGAGTTCTCTTTGCATGTTATTTTTTTTTTTGCATGATCGCGATATAGCAGTTGTCTTGACAATCAGTGTTTCTGAACACAATTCACAGGTGCATTATGTCAAAGAAATTCTGTTTCCTATATTTAATGTTTTTCCGTGTAGCAGAATGAGTTTAAACAGACAGTGACTTCATAAATGCTAACTTTCCTGTTGTTATGAGAGTCCAAGGGTCAATTACTTGAGTGAGCTTGTGATGACTGTACTTGGTTAGTAGAACTAGAGGACAGACTGCGGGAGTAGGTCAAGGGAGAAAACTCGCGTCTCTAGTCACTTGACATGTATATATATATTACCTGCCTTGTACCGTAACGCTGCCAACTCAGTCACAGCTGTGTTATTCCAGAGATTTTTTTGTATATGTCTCTGCATTTTCATGGTGCTAACTTCAGCTGCCCTGTGAAGGCAAAAGTCAGTACGTGTATTTTCTGTGAAAAGCGTGATTTTCATTCTAATAATTATGATAAACTTCTCGCTTTTCACAGAAATGGACTTGCGGTCTTTTGAGTCTTCACAGGGCAGTTGCACGTGTAGCAGAACTGTAACCCATTTAGCCCCAATGCACTACAACAGGAGATAGATGGACCATAATAATTCAAAGGTAGTGCCAGATTAGCTTGACGCCGATAGGCGCCAAGCTAATCTGGTACTACCCTTGACCTTGCATTATCATGATCAATGCATCTCCTGCAACTAGTACATTCATTAGGTGACGTCTCCAAAATGTGGGAAAGGTCGTCGTGGCATTAAGTGGGTTAAGTCAATAGTATTTTCACATATTCAGTATGATTATATTTATATAAACTAATGTACCAAGCAGTGTCATCTTTATTGTGTCTGGGAAAGTTGATGCGCCACTTGTTAATAAATACAGTCATTTACACAGCCATCTTGTGAATTAGACTTCTTCTGTCTTGTGAATGAATTGTGTGTCTTCTCAGTCCATTTCATATTTGTCCACCATCTGCACATCAGAGATACAAGCCAAACCATAAATTTATTACACATACACACACACAAACATGTTGACACCCCGCCTCCCCCCCCCCCCCCCCCCCCCCACCTGGGTCTACTTTTTAGATCCCAGGGTCACCCTGGTCAGCCTCACAGGGTGGGTTTTCCCCTCTATTCTGGGGCATGTGTTTCTGTCTACCCTTGGTCCATTCACCTGTATTTTCCTTTTTAAAACTCGCCCTACTGTCTGCGCTGTCTGTAGCTCTTGATATTGGATGTGTGTTGCTAAATGGTCTTGGGTTTATTTAGCGTATTAGACCGGCTGACGACATACATTCAATATTCTTTTTTTTTTTTCACAAGCAGTGCAGGCGCGTCCTGGGAAAGTCTTGTTGCTGTCGGGACGTTAAGCAATGTACAACCAACCCGCCTCTCTCGCGCCCCCCCCTCCTCTCGGGGCCCTCCCCTCCGCACACACACACACACACACACACACACACACACACACACACACACACACACTCACAGCGGCGCGCGCAAATGGAATCGTCAAAGTCTTTAAAAATGCTTTCATGCTTGTACCATAATAATTGAGGCACTCCTGGCTACGCTCACTAACAGTTTGCTATCACAGTGTTCGAAGCGACTTGACATGGTTGGTGTAAGAAGATAGTATACTGACGAGCAAAAGAAACGGAACATTTTTGGAATCGTGGGAAATTGTTTGCTTGATATAGTGCCGATAACAGGCAGATGTGATTACGAGACCCTAATCAAAATGTCCGACTCGTAAGACGAGGACATTTTGATTGGGTCAAGTAATCACATCTGTCTGTCTTCGGCACTATGTCAAGCAAATTGCTGCTCAATATAGTTTATGTATCCAGTCCAAAACAAAACTTTACCTTCGCTTCGTGCTCTCCACTCTGTGCGACCATGTTAGGTTTGCATACCGAGACTATCATGCACACCGAAACAAAACATGCATATTCACAAAATGATTTTAATTTTAATTCAGCTTAATTCATAAGCAAAGCTTAGCAATGACACCCATAGCAGCAATGTGGATAATAACGTGAAAAATAAAAGTAGCGAACAAACAAGAAAACATGACTCCACTGTAGGTGCTATGTGAAGCAGACGACAGTTTTCTTGACTGCTTCCGACTTTAATTTGGAATTCCTTACCGACAGCTGAGAAATGCCTCCACCCGTACGCAGTTTAAAGCAAAGTTAAAAACTTACTTTTTCTCCGGCGCAGACTTTTGTGTAATCTCTGCGGTATTTCTGTACCCCCCCCCCCTCCATGCAGACTGTGTGTTTGTGTGTGTGTTGTGTGTGTGTGTGTGGCTTTCGCCTGCGCATTGAGTTATATTATAAATATGAGAAATGCGCCATATAAATACCATCTATTATTATTATTATTATTATTAATGGAGCTAACTGTGGTGAGTGATTTTGAGCGTTTGGCTGTTCCGTCTACCTCTTGCGCTAATACAGTTTCGGTGTTTTTTAGCTTGCAATGTTGCATTTCCCGACTCTAGTTTGCGTTACATCTACAACAATGAAGGTTCAAGTTATATGTAAGTGTCTTTAGCTTTTTGTACTCTTTGTATCACTTTTTACGGGTTCAGTTCCACGTTCAATGCGAGTGCCGAAGCACACGATGGCACGTACACGGACGAGAAATATCTTCGGCATTGGTGAAGAACGGCAAGTTTAAAATTAATCAAAGTGTTGACGTTGTCATAGTTGAAAAGGATGCATTAGTGTTGGAGCAGAATAGTATTTTATGTTTTATTTCGTAAGACCCTGGCTCAATAAACCATCAACAACTTTGCGGCCAGGGCCGCAAGGTTTTTCGGGAAGGGCAAAGTATATCGAGCAAGCTCATTATAAATAATTAATTTGCTTGTTATATAATAGATCAGTACATGTGTCAAAGAAGGGAAAAAATATGGAGTGGGTACATAGGCACATACAGAGGGTAATCATTATTTCAGTGACGAAAGGGCGGCTCATATTTATTTTCGAAATATCTATGTCAGCATTACATGGCCATGTCTTGTCGGATCCCCCCTTCTCTCCCCCCCCCCTCCCCTTCCTCCCCCATACCTATTTCTTCCCCGCTGTTTGAATGTCTAAGCCTGAGTCAGATGTGACATGCGTGATGTTGACAGAAATGGAAACTGTTAGCAAAGAGCATAAATCTCTCGGTATAGACATAACTCCTGGCAGGGTTGATAGTCATTACTTTTTTCTTAATGAAATAACTTTTCTTTAATTCTGGTAAAAGGTTAAAGAAATAAATTTTCTTTACTTTTTTTTGAAAATTAAAGAAATAAATTTTCTTTAATTTTTCTTTTTAATGAAATAAATTTGCGTTAAATACATGAATGATCATTTATTGCTCAGCTCAGACAAAAAAAAAGTGGCATGCAGTTGAAAAATGACACGCCACCAGATTTCCTCCTCTACCCACTATCTAAAACACTATCTGGCCAGATACATGCAGTAGTTATGAGAAGGGGGAAGAAAGAAAAAAAAACTCAAAAAAACTGCACAGCGCAAGAAAAAGTAATGCGGCTAAAAATGGAACAATTCAGGCTTGTTTGATCTTATTTCGTGCTGCTGACAAATCCACTCATCTGCAAGAGCCATAGATCCTCAAGAACCCCAGCAGTCTTGGGTGGGGGGAGGGGTGCGGGGGGTTGGTGGGTTAATGACGATCTATGCCTACTACAATTAAAAATGTATGCATGCACCTGTTCAGGTTTTCACCTGTGCTGTCCAATCGTTGCCTTCTCACTCCTGAAATGAAAACCACCCAACTGCAAGAGGCATAGATCCTCATGAGCCCCCGCAACTGCGGGGGCTCATGAGGATCTATGCCTCTTGCTGGGATAATCTGCGCTCATGTTTCTCTCAAGCAAAGTGGATCTCTTAAGTTTGTCACCTGTCCAATCGTTGCTGTACCATCTGACTTTTTACTCCTGAAACTGAAAGTAGGTACTCCAAAGCGATTTTTTAAGTTACATGATCATAATTTATTTGTAAATATGTTTTTCAGATAGGTCTCATTTTTCTAATTCCAATGATATCAAGTTGAAAATAATCGGACAATTAGATAAAAAGTTATGAATTAATTTGTTTATTTTTTTGGCATGCCTTTTTGGCAACAGTGAAAATTGAATGATTTGGCATTTTTGGAATTTCACAGAACCAACCTTATAATGATAATGGTACTAAATTCTACTATAATCAACTCTTTTTAGTAATCTGTGACAGCCTAGTCTTTTTTGAGGCTCTTGAACAAGGGCATCTTGCTGAAAATGATCCTCAAACTCATTAAAATCACTGATTTTGATGGCTGAAAATCAACTAAATACAAGAAAAATCATATCTTGGGTTGTAATTAAGATAGAAACATGATTTAAACATCAAAATGATCAGGATAATGAGATCTGAATAATGAAACAGGATAGATTACAAACATAGAGGAATTTTTTTTGCCATCACCCCCCCCCCCCCAACCCAATAAAAATATATATAATATATTAATATATATAAAAATTGACAAACAACACAAAATTGATCACCAGCAATTTCAACTATTTAAATTGTTGAATTATAATTTAACACTTGTGTGAAATGTGCTTGTCTATACAAATCACGGACAGAAAACTACACACTGATCTAAAAAAAAGAAAGTACTTCATCATACTGTAGTAGTAGCAGACGAAAAACAAGGTCACGTGACTTCACAAAAATAACTTTATCTCAGTCTCCGACCGCCAGAAGATAATGACTTAAATATAAACGTACCTTAACATCTTTTATAAAGTAATAATGTTTAATTCATACTTTCTTGTGAAAGAGAAAATTATGTTCGGTATTTCCGACGATAACCCAACACGCTTTGTTTACCTCGCAAGACAGCACCGATGCTTGCTCAAAAGAAACACTTCGAATACAATTTAAAAGCAAATGTAAAAACTAGCAATGTACAGATCAATCAAAAAATGGTATTACATATCGATATTTTCATCTGAAGTCGGTAGATTGGTTAAATCTGACGATATATTTTCGCCGAAGCACATGGTACAACTACAGCCTCGCTATCGTTTGTGCACGCCATTCTCCGAACACGCGTTAGCTCGTACACAGAGGCAGCGTGTGCGCTCTTTTGCTTTGCGTGCTGAGTCAAAGTAATGAATATATACGAAACTTTGCAATAATACAGAAAAATGATTGACAATTTTAGGCATATATTTTTCGCTCCTGTCTGTTTTGTAAAAGAGTAAGAATATTACTTTGAAACTTTTCTACTTGAAATTTGAATACGTTCCCGTGATCGTATGCAAAAATAAATTATACGAAAATGAAGGGCTAGCTCTACTCTACCTAACTGGCTAGCTATTTTTAGCCCGACACGCAAGGCGATTGAAAAGTGGATGTGTGCTGTGAACAACGCGCGCACGCTGTGCCGCCGCGGGAAGTCATGAACAATAGATACGCCAGCAAAACACAAATATAAGTACTAAACATGTAAAAAAATAAGCACAGAAACACACATAAACACAAAGAGTAGACACCATACTACAACCCAGTATACATTTTATTGATATATGCAGCGTATTTTGGTTAACATCACGGATGGAAAATGGGTGAAATTTAGGTCGCGCTTAGTCATGCAAAGAAATTTTGGAGTACCTACGAAAGAGGCATAGATCCTCATGAGCCCCCGCAACTGCGGGGGCTTGTAAGGATCTATGCCTCTTGCTGGGATAATCTACGCTCGTGATTTTCTCAAGCAAAGGGGCTCCGTTAAGTTTTTCAACTGTCCAATCTTTGCTGTACGAGTGCCATCTGCCTTCTCACTCGGCCTGAAACGAAAACCACCAAACTGAAAGAGGCATAGATCCTCATAAGCCCCCGCAACTGCAGGGGGCTCGTGAGGATCTATGCCTCTTCCTGGGATAATCTACGCTCATGATTTTCTCAAGCAAAGGCGATCCGTTAAGTTTTTCACCCAGAAGCATAGATCCTCCAAACCGCCTCAAACCGGCTCCACCTGGGTCAAACCGGTTTTGCGCATAGGCACCTGTTTGTTCATGGTGGAAAAACGAACTGAAGTAACGAAATTTTTAACGAAAAAAATCGATAATCGTTACTTTTATTTTTTTAATTCGTTGAATTTTCTTTAACTTTTTAAAAACATTAACGCGTTAAATTTTCTTTAACCAAAAATTTAATTCGTTAAATCGTTATATCGTTAAATCTTCCAACCCTGACTCCTGGCCCCCATGAGTCTTCCTCATACTCATATTCGTATTTGCTCGTACATACTCATACAGAGATTCTCTTTGCTGTCATTTTAGACTTCCGTTAAGTGACTCTGTGCTATCATTGGTTAGCCACCTCAGCCATACTGACTACACGTATAGGTCGTTTGACTTCGGAGCGCGGCACAACGTTTTTCAAGTCGCAAATATATCTACAAAGACTGAACCACTTTTTTACACAGATCTTGGAACACATATCATTCAGTGACAGTTGACCTAATATGACTCAAGTTACGTTTAAGAAAATGGAGCAATGTGTCAGGTTTGCTGTACAGTCGTAAAAAGTCGGATTTTTTTCAACTTTCATGAAATGACTGATTTTATGTTCCTAAATGTGCCCCAGGTACTGATTTTATGTTCCTAAATGTGCCCCAGGTACTAATTTTCGGGTGATGTTCCTAAATGTGCCCCAGGTACTGATTTTATGTTCCTAAATGTGCCCCAGGTGTATTAAGCCCAGTATAAAGGTCCGTTTATACAGAGCGCGAACGCCGCGCCGAAAGCGAACGCAGTTTTTCGTCCTGGAATATTTTAGTCATTTGTAGAGGAACCGTTCAAATAGAGTGCGAACGCGAACAATTTTTTGTTCGCGCGAACGACCGCCTTGATTGCCCCCAGAGCGAATTTTCTCAGAAGGTCGCGCGGCTTTTTTGCTATCAACCAATCAGCAGGTACTTCCCTTGCATCATTTCCACAAATAGAAACTTGTACGCCTGACCTGACAATGGACATGACAGAAGCCATGATTCTTGAAATTGAGAAGAATCATGTACTGTATGACAAAGCAGACAAAGATTACAAAGACATCACGTAAAAAAGAGACATATGGAAAGCAATTGGACAGAGAGTCGGACTGACAGTATGTGATAAAAATTAATTTTATTTTACCTGTGTCAACAATGTTATGGAACTGTAAAAAAAAAAAATGTCTGCACGACTTTATTAATTAAACACGTTTTAACTTTCATGTCAGCAGTCTTCATAATGACACCATTTTAGCTCTGACAGAAATATATATTGGAATTATGATATTATAAAGTCTGCGTTTCTCACTGAAAGATCTGTCGACGGTTTTCCGCGTTCGGGTTTGTGCTCTATTTGAATGGCAAAACTGCTCAAAAGTCGCGTTCGTGTTCGCGTTGGACGCGTTCGCGTTCGCGCTCTGTATAAACGGACCCTAAGAAAGATCCATTTTCACGTAAATTGGCAAAGTTTTCAAACCTGGAACAGGCGCAGCATACATGAAGTTTGCATGCTTGACCTCGACATTGAAACCTGCGGAGCTCTAGGGTATTGAAAATGGCTTGTTCTGGTCTTTTCATCACATTTTTTACGACTGTACAGCATAATCGACAAGTCATAGGAGTTTAGTAAAAAAAAATATTCCATATTAGTCCAACTGGCTCTAAATGATATTTGTTTTTAAAGTGGCACAGAAAAGTGTTTCTTTGCGGAGATATCTGGGAATAACGTTGGTGCGCTCCGCTGTCAAACGGCCTATGTGTTGCCAAGTTTTGTCCACCTCTTTGCCAAAGAATACAGGTTCCCCAGTCCTGATGAATATTCCAATCGCCTTGTAGCCGAACTCCACAAACCAGTAGAATAAGGTGATAGGAAATATGCTATGTAAGTTTACGCTGCACTCTGTCTTTTATTTATCATTATTATTATTATTTTTTTGCAACCTGTCCAAACTTAACCCCTTCACTACCAGAAAAATGCGAACGCCTGTCATTTGCAAGAGACAAAGAACCTCATGAGTCCCCGCAAATGCGGGGACTCATGAGGTTCTTTGTCTCTTGCTGACCCTATTCATGTTTGTGTTCCATGGATTTGATGGGAGCATTCTGTCTTGAATTTGCCCTGCTTTCAAAGACAGAATTTTTGCGTTCACTGGCAGTGAATGGGGTAATGCTGTAGGGTAGTGTTAAAGAATGTGCGAATCACGCTCAGAAACTAAGAAGCTAACTAAGAATTTGCACACTAGAGTACATCATGCCTTAGGGTAGCTTCAGTAAGCGTACGGTTTCTAGGAACTAAAAAAATAAGAATGGCCAAGCCCTCAAGGCTCACGTGGATGATTGATCCACAAGATTAATGGCTTTTGTGACCTTGACCTTCAAACAGGTCACTGAAATACGCAAGTGTTCAAGTGTTCTAACATAATAGGAGGGAAGGGTTGGCATTTGTACCAACAAAAACCATGTTTTCTCCAAATTTACGCATATTTCACTTTTGTAAATCTGCCATGACCCTTGACCTTTTTTGAGTACAGGTAATGAACCAAATCAGTACACATAGAAAGGTCTTATCATCAGCTACCTTTCTGTCATATCTGGTTGAAAAGTTTTGCAAATTTGATAATAACTAAAATTCTACCCCCCCCCCCCCCAAAAAAAAAAAAAAAAAAAAAAACAACAACAAAAAAAAAAACAAACAAAAAATATACAAAAAAACCCCCAAAACAACAAAAAACAAACAACCCCCCCCCAAAAAAAAAACCAAAACCCCCCCCAGACTTTTACATCATTTGCTGATCTCTTGTGACCCTTGACCTTTCTAAGAGGTCATCTAAGTTAGCATACATAGGAAGGTCTACCATCAAGTATCTGTATGCCAGGTTTGGGATGGAAGTTGTAAACACTATTTGAGAAAAAATAACATTGTTTTTCTGAAAATGGCTATTTGTGAATTACTTCCTGTTCTCATGTGACACTTGACCTTTCTGAGGGGTCATCCAAATTAGTATACATAGGAAGGTCTTACTATCAGGTATCTCTGTACCAAGTTTGAAGTTGTGAATAGTATTTGAGAAAAGCATCTTTTGTCAAAATATGGCTATTTTCGACCTATTTCCTGTGCTCTTTAAGACCCTTGACCTTTCTGATGGGTCAACCAAATTAGTATGATTAGAAAAACCTTACCATCAGGTATCTTTGTGCCAAGTTTGGGTCTGAAGTTGTGAATAGTATTTGAGTATTTGAGCAAAACTCAAGTTTGTCAAAATATGGCAATTTTTTAAAACCTATTTCCTGATCCTATGTGATCTTGACCTTTAAAGGAGGTCACTCAAATTGGTATGTTTAGAAAGTTCTTGGCACAAAGTATCCTTGGGCCAAACTTGAAGACTGTGGCTTGAATAGCCTCCGAGAAAATGCCAACGTTAAAGTTTACCACGGACGACTGCCGGACGACCACTTCCCCAGAACATAGACTCACTTTTGCTTCGCACGTGACCCAACAAGCCAAGGTATGTATGCCTAGTAGTTGTTTTTTTTGTGTGTGTCGATTTAAACACATTTATTTCATGATAGCCTACCGATCCAGAAATCCTGCTGGAAAAGGTCCCCCGACAGGATATGCAAGCTAATACTTTTATATAATCAGCACTACACTTGAGCTGTGACAGATTTGCATCTGCCAAAGATGCATCTTCCAAAGATGATGATGACGATGAGTGATCATGTGTAACATGTCTCCATCCAGTGCTGCATACTCAAAGATCTTTTATGTGGAGAGACTTTGAAAAGAGGGGACAGTTTCTCTTGTATTCACTGCTTCGAAAACTGTAAAAGAAATAAAAAAAAAAAAAAGGGGGGGAGTCAGTTCTAACACTGATATGTTTACATTTTGTCTTAAAACCTTTCTTTTAGTTTGGCTGGCCAGATTTGTTACCCTTCATGCTCGGCGCTAAACCCGGCCCAAATAACTAACTAACCCGCTGCACGAAAAATGTAATAGGCCCTTGTATCGGACTCCAGAGGTTAACGATGTTCATGTTCGTCTCGTAGGTTTCAAATGCCACAACAATTGGCCCTATTTTTGTCTACGTCATCTGTGAGTGGGAACGAGAAAGGTACGTGTCCCAGCAAGCAAAAGGCCCTCGGGTCCGACATCGGCCGCTGTTGGCCCGGGCCGATTGCGGCCGGCGTCGGGCCCGAGGGCCTTTTGCTTGATGGGGCGTGTCTCCTGCTGGCGATCGATCGGCGTGCTTGACATTCAGACGAGGGGCGGCACAACTTGCGTCAGAGCTGCTCTTACTGTCTGAACACGCAACACAACGATCAAAGACAGCTTTGTTAAGATTAACCCCTTCACTGCCGAGAAAAAGCGAAACGCGATCAACGCGCAAGAGGCATAGATCCTCATGAGCCCCCGCAACTGCGGGGGCTCATGAGGATCTCTGCCTCTTGCAGAGACCACCTTTTGTGTCCATGTTTTTTTGGGGACAGTTGTGGCGTTTGGTGTTTCATGCAGCCGGTGAACACCGATTTCGGACAGAAAATGTACATCCGTTTGCAGGAAGGGGTTGGAGCGATCTGCTCCGCTGAGGGCGGGATTTGGTTGCTAAAATTTGCTCTTACAATCGGTTCTCAATGTTGTCTTGCCTCAAGTGAGACTTGTCTACCTTAATTTTCACGATTATGGGATTATATAGGCAAACGACACAGAGGGATTCTAACTGCCCCTGCATAGGATCAGAGGAATTTATCCCATACGTGCACAGGAGAAGAAGAACAGACATTCTAACGTCATTGTTTCTTCTTCCTCGAACCCCCGCTAGGGGCGGATCTGGGGGGGGGGAGGGGGAGGGGGAGTTCCAGGGGTTTGGACCACCCCTACCCCACCCGAACTAAAATTCTTTAAAATGTGTTAACAAAGTCCCTGTTCGAGATATTTGGAATTCCCATTCCGTTGTTTGATATTTTGGCGAATCGTGAGAGTCTTTACACGTACGCGCCTTCTCTCTGTCTCTCTCAGGTCTGTCTGTCTGTCTCTCTTCCCCCCCCCCCCTCCCCCCGCCCCGCCGCTCACCACCTCCTCCCCCTTCCTCCCCGCTTTTCGATGTTTCGGCCCCTGGAAGCAAGGTCTAACGTCGGGGAGGCCTTTTGTATCTTTGAAGGTACCAAACAAAACGTTGGACCCCCTTACCCCCTCCACCCTCCCCCCCGCCCTCCCGAGGTAACTGATCCGCCCCTGCCCGCCTTAGTCGTCTGCTCGGCGTTAAAGCCCAATAACTAACTAACTAACTAACTAACTAACTAACTAACTAACTAACTAACTAACTAACTAACTTGAACGCGGCTCTTACATGGACAGCCCAGTCTCCTCTGTGAATGCTGCCGTGCACCGCAGGTCCTCCAGGTGTCAGAGCTTGCGGGACACCTCCGTCTCCACTGGCCAGGTCTGTAGCACATGGTCTGTTGTCATGCAGCCAGAGTTGCATGGGCACTGGTCAAACAGGCCAATTCCAGACTTGGTGTGGAGATGCCAGTTCAGTTTGTTATGGCCGGTGCGTTGTCGGAAGATAACTACCTGCTCGGGTCTGGTCAGTAGGTGATAGCCTCTGTTTTGCTATAGCTGGGGTGTTCTCACAGCCACTTTGTCGTTATTTAAAGTTAATCAATGTGTGCCGCATTATTGCAAGACATCCTAAAACATTTATAAAGGAGATATTCCGGACTATTAACCCGTTCTGTCTGGAGCAGGTCCCTTTAACGGTGACCCGAAGTCACATCAAATTCACTGCGGGATAATCTCGTCTTTCCACAGGTGCACGGATGTTAAGCCGTTGGCTGTCGGGTAGCGCGTTATGTCGCGTTGATTCCTGAAGGAATCATCGCGACAAAAAGCGCTACCGACAGCCAAAGGGTTAAAGAGACCATCAAGAGGCATAGACCCTCATCACGTGCCTAATTTGAATAGCGTTTGGCAAGGTGCCAGTCTAATCAGGCACTACCCGTGAGGCCGATCCATCTATGCTTCTTGCACATCAAAATGATAGTTCACATCTGTTGCGTCATCGCCAGATTATAATCTAGTGCTGCCGTGCTGCCGTTGCTTGGCACAAAGGCAGTAAGTCCATTTTTCAGAAAAGCGAGATTTTCATTCTGTAACAATGAATATCGCGCTTTTATCAAAAATGGACACACTGTCTTTTGCCAAATAACATGGAGCATCAGCGTGGCTGAATTCAGTGAGCTCATCATTTGTTTAACTCTCTCACTTCCAACAACAAATGTGGGTGATGTTGCGATCATGATAGCTCGCGGGTAGTGCCAGCTAAACTGTGTCTACCCTTTGAGCCATTGCGGTCGACCCAGCCCTTGGCTGATATGAAGTCTCTGACTGGCGGATAATTTTAACCCATTAAACCCACAGGGGCATTTCCCAGATCTTTTGGATAATTATGTCACCTAACGACTATGTACAAGTTGCAGGAAATGAATCGACCGCCTGTCAATTGCAAGAGACCATGATAATTCAAGGGCAGTGCCAGATTAGCTTGGCGCCTGATGGCGCCAAGCTAATCTGGCACTACCCTTGAATTATCAATATCGATTCATCTTTTGCTGTAGGGCTTCGGGGCTAAATGAGTTAAAATGCTAGTGGTGTTGACGTGAAAGGTATGATATAAGAGTTTCATAAAATGCCAGTGACGATGTTTAAGACGGTCCTTTGACCTGTAGATACCACTAATTAGTTTGTTTCCGGCAAATGTCGACAATACGTACTCACCTCATATATTGGTGATCATTATAATGATCACTATAAATGATTTTAAGTATGTGGCTTATATGATAATATAAACGACTTCTATTAACAGTATGTGACTAAATGTTCATTATACACAACTTAAGTTATTTGGCTAAAACGTTTTCTATTTCTTTTTTCTTTTCATAAAACGACTTCCGTGGTATGGCTTATATACTGCGTCCTCGTCGAGCACGCAGGCTACATGGCTAGTCAGTCACACGGCTTGATTTAATATTTGCTATTTCACAGACCAAGTAACACCCATATGCAAGAGGCATAGATTCTCATGAGCCCCCGCATTTGCTGGGGCTCATAAGAATCTATGCCTCTTGCCGAGGGCCTATATAATATTCATGTGCCTCGATACGATCAGTTTGGTGTTTTTGTTGTTGTTGTTTCTTTGTTGTTGTTACAAGGAGGCTTGTTTGTTGTTGCTGTTTCTTGGCAGCGAAACAGGTGAAGGTTTTCGACGATAAGTAATTGTCAGCCTGTGGCAGAAAAGGAGTTAACTAATTTGAGACGTGCTGCAACCAGGTATGCGGTATGAAGCCGGGTATCCGGATGTAGGACGTCTCGAATGTGTTAACTCCATGCTGCCAGCAACAACAACAAAAAAGGACTATTGCATACTAACTATAAGAGTGCAGGGGCGGATCTGGGGGGGGGGGAGGGGTTCCAGAGTTCCCCACCCCCTTTCCGACCCAAGATTCTTTAAAATCCTATAACAAAGTCCCCTTTTCGCGGTGTTTGCCACCCCCCCCCCCCCCACCACATTGTTTGATATATTTTGGCAAGTGGTGAGCCTTAACACATTTTTCGGCTCCTGGAAGCAAGTTGTAGCGTTGCGGAAGCCTTTTGTATCGGGTTGAAGGTCCCAACAACGAGTTGGAACCACACTCCCACCTCGAGGTAACTGATCCGCCCCTGAGTCCACCTGCACATACACCTCTTTGTCTTTGTCGCACACGCACGCACTCACACATACACGCACACACGTGCGTACACAAGCACGCATGCAAACACCCCCCTCCCCCACACACATTAACACACACACTCCACTACCACCATCACAAACAACAACAAAAAACAAAATCAAGTCAAACAAATGCGAAACGCAAGTCAGCAAGTCTTGTTAATCTGTGTATTGGATTTAACGTGTTGAAAAAGTGGATCGAACTGGAAGAACAAGAGGTACTTACAGGTCACGGTGTCATTAACCCCTTCCCTGCCAACGCACGTACATTTTTGTTTCTGAAATCCGTGTTCACTAAACGACCAAAAGCCAAAACCGTCCGTAGAACTTGGACGCTAAGTGGTCTCGGCAAGAGGCACAGATCCTCATGAGCCCCCGCAGTCGCGGGGGCTCATGAGGATCTATGCCACTTGCATTCAGATCGCGGTTCACGTTTTCTCGACAGTGAAGGGGTTAACACGCCGCCAGGCTAACATGCACGCCGTAGCTGGCTGGCATACTGTACGAGTGGCACTCATCTGTATAATTGTGTTGTGCTATGATTGAATTTAAGATGCGATAAACTGTATTCTTGGCCAAGTGTTTGGATAGTATCGTGACACTATAGCTATCAATCCTTGTGTTCTGTTTACAGTTCGAGACGTGCTGCGTCCGGATAAGCGGCATAAAGCCGCGTACCCGGAAGCAACACGCCTCGAATGTGTTGACAGATTGAGGCCAAGGATAATAATAATAATAATAATAATAATAATAATAATAATAATAATAATAATAATAATAATAAAGCAGACTTGTTAAGCACACACACACACACACCTACATGACAGTGGTGATGAATTGTGCTATACAAACTTTGTACCATTTCACCGAGGAGCTAGATCGGACATGATAGTTCAAAGGTGGTGCCGGAATAGCTAGGCGTCTTGTCCCACACAGTACTTGTCTCGGGATATATGATAATGTTTAGTTAAAACTAGAATTGAATCCAGTCCGAAATAAAGTGATTGCCAAGCGTGTAAAATGCAAAGAAATATCAAGAGTTATTACTATTATTATAGAAGGAAACACGCTTAGAAAAGACAAGTTGTGCTTGTCCTTTCTAAGCGTGATTCTTTCTTGTTCGGGTATTTTTACTCGTAGAATTGAATCCCTTATTTGCATGTATCCGACGTTTAGTGTCTGTTTCGTACAGTATGCCCAAACAAAACCAAGACAGCCATACATGCCAGGCCAATACGTACAGAAGAAACAATGAGTCGAAAACAGTGTTCACGCTGTACTGTCTGAAGTGAGACAGCACTGTAGGGTTAAATTGCATAGTGATCAGTTCACAAGCATGCAGCGAGTCATCCTTTCACTGCTAGAATATTTCAAGCCAAGGGTCCGAAAGAGCTTTTCAGACACACCGGTGTACCTCTCTCGCTGATCCGCTATGCGTGCGTACCTTCGCTACCGCCCAGGTAGCGAATCGAAGGCGACAACCAGCGTGACTGACGTAGCGGATTGATGTAGGCAAACAGTGTGCTTCTGGGCTCTTGGCATGAAACATACAAAAACTCCGGCAGTAAAAAGTGGTTAAGAGCCAATCAGTCGATCGATCAAGTCGGTTCTTTTAATTCATATAAAGCAAGTTTTTAGCTGGCACTGTCTCTGACGCAAGCAGCTGCGATGCATCATAATTTGACGTCACGCGCAGTGTTCACTGCATGTGACGTCAAATAATGAGGCACCGTAACTGCACATGACGTCAAATTTTGACTATCGCTCCTCATATGTCGTCAGATTATGACGTATAGCAGCTGCACGTGACGCAATATAATGATGTATCGTACCTGCATTTGACATCGAAGACGACACTGTATGTCACGTCAGTTGTGATGCGTCATACTTTGACGTCGCACTCAGCTTTCACTGCACGTGACGTCAAATTATGACGCATCGATCGTGTATGTGACGTCAGCTGCGATGCGTCATAATTAAAGGCGCACGCAGTGTTCACTGCATGTGACGTCAAATTATGACATATCGCAGCAGCTCCGTCAGAAACAGAGCCAAATAAGAGCCGGCATAAGACACTTCAAACCATTCTATTCATGGAGAGACAATGCATTGAACGAATCTGTACAATCAAAACTGGTGTGACAATGGAAAAATGTATAAAGTGGTTTACTATACAATCGGCTCTACGTGTTAGCAAAAAGATAGAAAAGACAAAGAAGAAGTGAAATCATTAAAGACAGTATCTTGAGGCTTATTATCGCATAATTATTACTACTAGTATGAGGCTACATTGGTCACTCGACAGATGCAAGACAGTAATTAATAAACACCAACAAAAGAAACAAACAAACAGCAGAAGACAAAATTCACACACATGAGCAGCCCCAATATCAAAGACTCTCCGCCCAGCTGTTCGCACTAGCATTTTGACAAACGGTATTTTCTTTGCTACCTTGTGCCTGATCAAAATATCGTTTGCCTCCAAACAAATCGTAAATTTCTGGTAAATTTCGGTATTTTGCCATTTTATCGGTATCTTTCTACCACAACCGGTATTTGCCTATTCAAGTCGTTGCTCTTCTACAGGCTGCTATTTTCCTTTTAGTTATTGGCATTCAATAAACGCTAAATAGCGAGAATTATCGATAAACCCTTTGTCTGCCGTGTGAGCACGATCCAATTGCAAGAGGTATAGATCCTCATGAGCCCCCGCAGTTGCGGGGGCTCATGAGGATCTATGCGTCTTGATGACACCACACTGTATACATGTTCCTTTGACGTCGAAGTTACAATGATCTGCGTTCGCTGACAGTGAAGCGGCTGTCCTGAACACAGGAGCAAGTCAACGTCAGTTTTAGCGTTACATCCTTGTCGGAGCGCCAGCATTGTTTTGTGAGGAAGAAAACCTTGGAATCAATACATAGCACACTCCGCCCCATCAAAGAACTTCCATCTGTAAGAAGCATAGAGTCTCATGGGCCATTGCAGACTGCAGGGGCTTATGAGAATCTAAGCTTCTTGTCGAACACGATCGGCTCCATAGGCTGTTCCTCCAACGAATTGTGTTCCCTTTTTTGTCGTTCGACACCACAGTGCTAGAGCGGAGCAATAGCGTGAATAAGCTACGGTAAATGTATGTAAAAAAAGAAGAAGAAAAAAGCGTGTATGTTCTGAGCGCGTTCGCTGCATTTTGTTACAACACAATCAAATTACAATTGATCAATGTTAATGTCCTGAGTGAAGCCAAGACCAGAGCCCCAGTCAGCAAAAGATCCTCGGTCCCACATCGGCTTTCATAATTTATCTTAACCACGCCAATTTGCTAGAGGAATTTATATTAAAATTGAAAGTGAAAATTAATCTTTTCTCTGCCAATGGACGCATATTTTGTTATTAAAATCTTCGTTCATTCAGCGAAGCTATGTCCAAGGAGCATTGAAACAAATTGGTCTCCGCAAGAGGCATAGATCCTCATGAGCCCCCGCAACTGCGGGATCTCATGAGGATCTATACCTCTTGCACTTGGATTGTGTTTAATCTGGTCGGCTGTAAAGGGGTGAAGAAACTGAACTGGAACTGTTCTTAGGCTTCTTGAGAATTTTTGAAGATCTTTGTCAAAAACGACGTGTTGACGAAAGACAATTTAAAGTTGTAGATAAAACCCTTATTAGAGAAAAGAAGAACACAGCGTATCCAATCCTATAGTTCCGTCATCTTCAAAACGAAATTATTATCGTATAACCATGCGCGGAAAACCGCTTTTGAGTAATATTTCAACTAATGGAAACGTGTCCAAACACAAGTTGTCGTCTGCATAAATAACTGATTCCTGGTTTAGAACGGGCCAAGGATGTTCATTATAAGAAGAACCACAAGAGCATTTGACACAGGCCTGCTTCCAGTTTTCTGTTGACTAGTTCTTGCTGAAAACGGTCTAACCCTTTGGCTGTGGGTAGCGCTTTTTGTCGCGATGATTCCTAGGATCATTAAAAGAAAAACCACGAGAGCGTCTGCCACAGGCCTACTGCCAGTTTTCTGTTGACGAGTTCTTGTTGAAAACGTTCTAACCCTGAGGCTGTGGGTATCGCATTTTGTCGCTATGATTCCTGCGGGAATCATCGCGACAAAACGCGCTACCGACAACCAAACGGTTAATTAAAGGGCATTCACTGTCCAGAACAAATTGTGAGGAAAATACACAGCCCGAATCCATGACAGTTATTGCTACACACAAAGATAGTTGGCTTGTCTCCATTTGAAACGCAAACGTATTTATTCGAATACGCCGGAATTAAATTTTGTTTACGTGTCGCACGAGTATTCGGTCATTTTGCGCGTTTCTTCTGCAAGAGGCATATATTCTCATGAGACTCCCTACGCCAAGTGGGTGACATGATTTACAAAGCAATAATGATTCATAACAAAATCGCAAACAAACAAATGTCTCGATGACATACTTCGTGAAAAATCACAGGCTTAGTTCGAGAAACGCGTCTTATCGTGATTTGAATCAACGTCCATCTCTTCTGTTAGTAACGAATATATCTAGCGATCAGAAGACATCACTATTTGTACATTAGCACACGTCGTGAGAACGCATTTCTCGACATAAGCCCGCGCATACATTTCATCAGTCTGAATTATAGCTTTCATTAGACATGCAAATGTAATATGCATGCTCATAATTATGACCAAGCATTTTGCATAATGCAAAATGCTTGGTCATAATTATCATCATGCATGTTACATCTGCATGACTAATGAACGCTGTTCAGTTTTCAAAAAATCGCAAAGTGCTTCGAACCTTAACTCATTTAGCCCCAACGCCCTGCAGCAGGAGATGGATCGATCGTGATAATTCAAGGGTAGTGCCAGATGAGCTTGGCGCCTGAAGGCGCCAAGCTCACCTGGCACTACCCTTGAATTATCATGATAGATCCGTCTCGTACAACTGGTACATAGTCGTTAGAATAATACCTAAAAAAATTGGGGTTATTTGGGTTAATACACAATAATGTTGTGAATGTGCTCGCGTTGATCAAAGACAGAGCAATCAGTGATATGGTGCTGGGGAAAAACAATCTGTACAACATATCTGTTATTTGGTTTATTCGATAACCACCGATTCGTATTCATCATATAACATCATTCGTTGAATCATTTGTGATAAAAGTGTAACAACTGTACAAAAACCTGAATTCAAATAGCGGCTTGATGCGCTGTATTTAACACACGGAAAGTGTTTATGATTATATATCAGTCAGCCATGCAGATACACCGTACAAAAAACACACAAAAAGTTAACACAATAGTGAGTGCCCGCTTCGTTTTACCAGCGTAGACTAAGAGGGTGCCTCATAAACTGAAAGAAGTGCATGCAGAAATTGCACACTGTAGAAAGTCTAGATCAAACTTGAGACTGTCAAGCGCTGAACCCATTCAGCTTTGACGACCTACAGCAGGAGATGGGTCGACCGTGATAATTCAAGGGCAGTGCCAAATTAGCTTGGCGCCTGTCGGCGCCAAGCTAATCTGGCACTGCCCTTGAATTATCTCCTGCAACTGGTGCATAGTCATTAGATGACGCCTCCAAAATTTGGGAAATATACGGCCGTCGGGCTGAATGAGTTAACGTCCCGTTACTATTACTAACCATGCCGCATTGACTGAAAAGATTTGCAGCCGTGCGTCTTTTCTGCCAGTCGGTTTTCGTCAGTGGCAATCACTACGGGGTTACAATGCTAGAAAATTACCAGCAAAGCCGAAAGAAACACGTAACCCTTTGCGTGTCGCTAGCGGTTTTTGTCGCGATGATTCCTACAGGAATCATCGCGACAAAATCCGCTACCGACACGCAAAGGGTTAAAAAAAAAACTGGAACAAAACAAGGCGCGTTTCTGTCTGTGCCCAGTGGTTATTTTCCTTACACAAGTTGTCGGTCGCAGTGAATAATGCAAAATAAAGTGTTCGACAATCTAACAATTCAAAGTACACGACTTAACACATTCCAGACATGCCGCATTTGAATACGCCGCGTTGTTTTCCCCATATCCAGATGCGACACGTCTGGAATGCATCGTCTCCGTCCCTAAAGGTGGCTTTTCCGATGACTATACCCCAACATACCACCACAGGGGGAGGGAATCGAAGAATTTCTTTGAAGAGTTTTGTGCCCCTGACTGGATATAAAGCGTCAACAGGACATGTCCCATTTCCGCGCGGAGCCAGTCAATGGCACGGAAATCTTTGATTGTAAAATATTCGATTTCCGTCCCCTGTGACCCCACAGAAAAGACAATGCCAGGGGGCGTAACTTGTGAAGGATCCTGGACCATGTTCTTTCCTGACACGATATTAAATTTAAAGATTACTATCGAATGAAATACTAATCTCGTCTATTGAAGAAGCAGCAGTAACTCACTAACTGTCAATACACTTCGAAGAAATACGACTAAACCACAGCTTAAAGTCTAACTAGTCTGGCATAAATAAAAGTGAGAATTAGTGATGAAGATGTTGAAACCAGTCGATCCCGGCATCCACTATCCCCGTTGAACTCGAGAGTTAACAAGACATTCATGCTTCAAGACACCACAACAAGAGACGAAATTTCAATGATAGTTCAAGGGCAGTGCCAGATTAGCTTGGCGCCTTCCAAGGCGCCGAGCTAATCTGGCACTATCCTAGAACTATCAAGGCCGGTCCATCTCCCCGGCTCAGACAGTACATAGTCTTCAATACGCAACCAAAACTTAGTTATGAATTAGCCAAGTCATTAAATTTTATGGCAGTATCGCCCTAGCGAGGCAAAAGACGGTTAGTCCGTTAATTAAGCAAGATTTTCATTGTAGCTCTTTAACTCATTCTACCCCAGACACACCACAGGAAGATAACGATCGACCATGATAGTTCAAGGGTGATGCCAGAATAGCTTGGCGCCTATGGGCGCCAAGCTATTCTGGCATCACCCTTGAACTATCATGGTCGATCTGTGTCCTGCACTGCAATGCAGTCTTCAGAGGACAACGGCAAAATTTAAGGATTTCGGTGTTGGGGTAGAAGGAGTTTAAAAAAATGGGCTCACCGCAAGTCTGTTGCCAAATTCTTGATGAAGGCACAGTAGCCTCTGAAATTTCTTTTAATCAGTCACATTCGATTTAAGCAAAAAAAGTGTCTAGCGACACCCTGACTAAAACTAAATTTTATTACTATCTAAAAATATTACCAGCAAAACGCACCCTTTTCACTGCCAGAGACAAATATAAGTATCGTCTGTTAGGAACGAAGTAAGAATTTTGGGTATGAATCGACCGTGATGATCGTAGGGTAGTGTCTGATCAGCTTGGCACCTCTCCGGATTCAAAAGCTGACCAAGGCACTACCTACCGCTGACGCTACCACAGTCAAGCTGTAGCTAGGCTGGTAGGTATTCAAAAATAGAGTGTACGGATGAAAGAGAAGTGGTATATACTGACGAGCAAAAGAAATGCGACACTTCAGTGTTTCCGATGATTCCAAAAATGTCGCATTTTTTTTTTGCTCGTCAGTATAACTGCGTGTGTCGGGCGATGGGCTACACGTTGCCCGTACGTCAGCACAGGCCAGCCTATGTATAGCCTGGTACCCTGGAGCCATTAGGACTGACGGCTCTATCATTCCTGATCGCGTTAGTGCTTGAATTTACACGGATTTGTAAAGAAAAACCACTTCGTCGGTATAATTGCGTGTGTCGGGCAATGGGCTACACGTTGCCGTTTGTACGTCAGCACAGGCCAGCTTATGTATAGCCTGGTACCCTGGAGCCATTAGGACTGACGGCTCTATCATTCGTGATCGCGCTAGTGCTGAATTTACACGGATTTGTAAAGAAAAATCACCTGGTCGGTATAATTGCGTGTGTCGGGCGATGGGCTACACGTTGCCGTTTGTACGTCAGCACAGGCCAGCCTATGTATAGCCTGGTACACTGGAGCCATTAGGACTGACGGCTCTATCATTCGTGATCGCGCTAGTGCTGAATTTACACGGATTTGTAAAGAAAAACCACCTGGTCGGTATAATTGCGTGTGTCGGGCGATGGGCTACACGTTGCCGTTTGTACGTCAGCACAGGCCAGCCTATGTATAGCCTGGTACACTGGAGCCATTAGGACTGACGGCTCTATCATTCGTGATCGCGCTAGTGCTGAATTTACACGGATTTGTAAAGAAAAACCACCTGGTAAGCAAAAGGTCCTCGGGCCGACGTCAGCCGTCGCTGACGTCGGCCAGAGGACCTTTTGCTCACCGGGAATCCCCGTGGGTGCCAGATATTACAGCCGATGCTGTGGCAATAATAGGAATGAACTGTAATCATGAACATACAGACAGCATCAAAAGGAATGTTCAGGAACAGAAGTATGTGAGTACACATTTCATTTGCGCTGATTTAGCACGGATAATATCTTGGAATGAAAAATCTAGACTAAAGTAAGCACTATTACACACAGATAATAATATATAACACATATCAAGAAAATAAGTCCGTCAATCGTTGGTCCTTCGTTTTTGAAACAAACAGTACATTAAAGTCTACCCCCCTCTCTCCCCCCCCCCCCAAAAAAAAAAAAAAAAAAAAAAAAAAAAAAAGAAGAAAATAAGGAAAGAAGAAGAAGTAAACAACAAAATAAATAAATAACTAAATAAATAAAATAAATAAATAAATAAATAACCCTCCATCCATCTTTTGAGTTGTGTGAAAAGTACAGATAAATAAATGAAATTAAGGTCAACCGTTTGAAAGTGGAACAGCTCGTATCACGCCATGAAGCTTGTATAACATTGGTCATTGCTGCCTGCGTTGAAAACTCTGAAATACAACACATCGTACATTTCCAGTCAAAACCACATACGCTTTAACCCATATCATACTGAGGCTAAAAGCTTCAAATTTGTACACTGCCATATGCAAGCTACATTATAGTATCTACAGATAAGGATATAGACCAATGGCTTTAGTTCAAGGGTGGTGCCATAATAGCTTGGCGCCTAGAGGCGCCAAGCTATTCTGGCACTACCCTTGAACTATTTTAGTCAAACGTATTCACACACTGGTGTATTCCGAATGATAAGGGTTAAAGTGAATCGTTTTTCGAGTACTCATAGACAGCGCCCTGAAAGCCTCGTCCGTAAAGCAACAGGAGCTCGGGCCCGCGTCAGCCGTAACACGGCTGTGTCAGGGCCAGAGGCTGGTTGCATGAGTGAGTTGAGTCACGGCCGACGCCAGCCCGATGACTTTTCGCTGTGTGGGTCACCCTCATTCCCTAATGACAAGTAAGAAAGTTTTGTTTCAAGGCGGGAGCAATAACAGCTCAAAATGGATTCGCCGTCGAAGAGCCTGTTTAAATACTGATAGACACAGCCATCACTTCGGTCAAGGGTGACAACTGTAGTCAATGGTAACAGATATAGATCTTTAATTTTCGAGAGCAAAGACATCGACTCAGGCTCCGTCCGCTAAACCATGGGGACTGGATAATCAAATAATAAAATATGTGTGTGGAGTATCTATGGCAAAGCACTAGCCTACGTACAAGTCGCTAGAGACGGAACCACCGTGACGAATCAAGAGAGTTGCTTGATGGGTGTGACGATTGTCGTTTCTTCATCTAGCCGATTACACATAAATCTACAACAGTACAGGGATGTAAGAAAAAGAAGAAGAAAATCAAACAAGCAAAAAAGCCAACGCTTTTGCTGGCTCTTAATAGGCGGTATCTCTGACGAAAGCAGCTGTGCTTCGTCAGCAATTGACGTCACAGCGTTTTTCACATAATAGGCGTCAGAGTATGAGGTCACACAGGCGCTGGGATACGTCATAATTGATTCACATGCTGCACTGCGTATGACGTCAATTTATGACGTACCGTGCCGTCAAAGTATGACGTACCACCGCTGCTTGTGTTTGAGACAGTGGCAAATAAAGGCTTGCATTATCCACTGACTACATCACGCAATACAATAAAATCGAGCGTCCAACCGTGGCATCCTCTGAGTAACTTGCAAGGCGTCACACAGAGAGAATGTACGAAGTTTAGGAAAGATCTTTGGTCCGAAGAGTGCATGAGATCAAGCTTGTACTGTGCCTCTTTTCTACTCAGTAGAAACGTGCAAAAGAAGAAGAAACTCCAAAATTCATCCAAGCTTGAAGAAAGGGCGAGCAGAGAAGAGACGAGTGTCCGAAGACATGTAGAACCACCGGCAGATCAGTTGTCATGAAACTTTCGCCTTCAGTCTGGAGCCTGAAACAGAAGAAAGAGAGATATCTTTATTAACTCATTCAGCCCCGACACAGCACAACAAGATAGGGATCGACCATGATGGTTCAAGGGTGGTGCCAGAATAGCTTGGCGCCAATAGGCGCCAAGCTATTCTGGCACCACCCTCGAACCATCATGGTCGGTCTGTCTTCTGAATGGTAATACAGTCTTCAGAGGACAAATCCATAGTTTGGGGATTTCGATTTTGGGGCACAACGGGCTAAGCGAAACCAACAAAAGAAAGACAAATTTAAGTAAAGATAAATTGTACTTCATATATACACACTGTGTATGAATCGCCATAAAAAAAAAACAAATTACACAACGCTGCAATGCGGTATGAACGAGAGGGTGTAGGTACTGGCGAGCAAAAGAAATGCGACATTTTCGGAACCATTGGAAACACTTTTGTGTTTCCGATGGTTCCGAAAATGTTGCATTACTTTTGCTCGTCAGTATGCATTTAGTACCCCTAACCACCGCCCGGTTTGTTTGATTTTTCAGTTGCACATACTTCCTCTGAAAATCTTCCTACGCCACTGTACGGGAATCACACGAGAAATCAATCAATCATCTTTAACGCCCTATTAATTAGCCTCATAAAGTTTTCATGCACACAATCTACTGACGCTTTATTAATTGACGCTTAACACGTGTCACGTGCGCAAGTCACACATAATTTAGATACAATAATGGTGTTCGCATAAAACCTCGTAACTAGCAATTATGTGGTAAAAAAGGGGGAAAAAGTTAACATTTTGGTGAAAATATGCGATACGAGGCTTTGTCAACATGGCGGTTATTGGATATTTCCTGATGAGTCACAGTGTTATACATTTCGTCAGAGAATGGGAAGTAAAAAATTAAAACCCCAACAAAATATGATTTCGCGCCAAAATGTCACTTAACCCCCTCACTGCCAATGGTCGCAGAATGTGTGTCTGAAGTTTGTCTTACTTTTAAGTACCAGAGACCCACGCGTTCAAGAACACGGATGCAAAGTGGTACCCTCAAGAGGCATAGATCCTCATGAGACCCCGCAACTGCGGGGTCTCATGAGGATTTATGCCTCTTGCAGTTGGATAGTGTTTACTTTTCATCGGCAATGAAGGGGTTAAGAGGTTGCACGCGAACTCCATCGACGATGTCATGAACAATAAAGTCTGTATTTCATCCTTGCATGTTGAAAGTAAGCTCGTCCAGTACCTCTGCCGTCATTTGGCAAAAGCCAGTGTGTCCATCTTAGCGAGAGAAACGCGAGAGTTTCACTGTATGAAAAAGAAAATGTCGCCTATGACAGCAGACCTTACCGAGGCGTCGTCTACTGGGGGCAATCCTGGACTACAAGAACATTTACTGTTTTCACGCAGACTGTGTTCAAGCAATCTTCGTTAATTCAACACGTAATTGAGCCCCCCCCCACCTCCCCCCCCGTATATGCAAGCTTACCAGCCTGGAATTCCATGGCATTAGCACAGCATTCTCAGAATTGAATGAAAAATTACTTCCCTTGGAGCTAATCTGATTGAGTGCATTTTTGGGCTTTGAGCGACGCCTTTGTTAAAAGTAAGGAATATATATATATATATATATATATATATATATATATATATATATATATAATATATATATATATATATATATATATATATATATATATATATATATATATATATATATATATATATATATATATATATATAAAATATATGTCCCGGGAACAAGGCTTCGAAGTTTAATTCAACACGCAATTGAACATCCCCCCCCCCACCCCACCCCAAGGATCTATACCTCTTGCAGTTCTTGGTGTTCACTGGCAAATTTTCTCGGCACTGAACGGGTTAAGACCACCTCGCCATGCATGGTGGAAAAGTTGTAATAATTTATACGAGAGTGCTGTCAGCTATTACATTTCGGTCGAAAAATCAAACACCCGCTAAACACGCGGTCTATCCCGTTGACATATTATCAAATGCATGTTCTAAAACATACGCAAACACGCAATCTATGATGGCTTATGCTTTCGCTGAGCACACAGTCTCTCGTGATACATCAAACTACTTGCGCGGTAAACACACACACCCGCTAAGCAACAGATCATTGCGCTTACGACGGCCGGTCGCAGGGAGCAAAAGGTTAACGGGCCGACGTCGGCCCGTTAACCTTTTGCTTCCTAAGGCGGCATTGCGGCCGATGCTATATTTTCACTGTTTGCACATTTTCCGTCGATCGCCGCTGCAACTACGAAGTGTGTACACGCCGCACACCGCAGATCAATATAGGCGGTCGCAGGCGCTGAGAGTTGGATAATGACATTATCTCTCTAGATCTGTCACTGTCAGTAAAGTTCAGACATAGCCAAGAGCTCTAGAGGAACCTAGAGGCGCCTGTGGTTAGGTGGTCATCTGCAAGAAACATAGATCCTAGATCCTCATAAACCCCTGCATCCGCAGGGGTTAAAAAATCTATGTGTCTTGCTGGCATAGCTGGACCCAATGCACATCTTGTGACGCGATTCGCGTTGAAGTCGACGACTGGTTAGAAGGTTTTAGAAAGTTAGATTTTGGAATTTGCGTTCTTTTGTGTTCCTTTGTTTAGTTGAGGTGTATGATTTCTTAAATTATAGCACCATTACGCGTAAATGTGAAGACACATTTCAGCACCGTTTGTGCTCATTATGCCTTGCCGACTCAGATAATGAACTTTAAGGCAGTTTGGACATGCAGCAAACACACATGCGTAATCGCACTTATTTTTTCTTTGCAGCCGATAGCATGTCAATCTATTTTTTAGCTGTTTCTCGTACTGATACAGTTGTATTTATAGAACGGAGTAGAGTCGTTTTCAGGTTACTGGATATTACGACGACCTATGCTGAACTGGACTTCCATTGTGTCTAAATGAACCATAGCTGGACCTGTGCGTAGCGTGTCGTAACCGTCTGTTACAAAAGTGTATTATCTGAACAGTCACGGCGGTAGTGGGCCTTTAAAGCGACCTACTCGAGGCAGTAAAGGGTTAATATTTCGCAAACCTCCTTTATACATGTTCATATTATGTAATACAATAAGGCTGGACAAAAGGGTGGACTTAAATTAACCTTTTTAACCCCAAGGTCCCATTTCTCAAAATTTGGAGATGTTTCCTAACGACTATGTACCAGTTGCCTGCATGGTAATTCAAGGGTAGTGCCAGATTAGCTTGGCGCCTTCAGGCGCCAAGCTAATCTGGCACTACCCTTGAATTATCATGGTCAAGCCATCTCCTGCTGTGGGGATCCGGGGCTAAAAGGGTTAAGAAGTCTGAATGTCGCAAAATGAAAGACGTTTCTGCTCTTCTTCTTTGTTTGTACGCAGGAGAGTTCCCTCTGTTACGCTGAAAATAGGCGGTGGACAACCTCTGGTACGTACGTGTGCCTGCTCAAATGGACTGACAAAGAGGGCAGAAAAGTCTTAGCTGAGGGAAGACAACATTGATAACAACTGTATCGGGTAATTCTAGCAATGAAAACCTGCGATGGAGCAGATCGCTTTAACGAGATGAGCGGCTAACTTTGCTAGGCAATGGAAGGGTATATGGAAATATGGCGTGCTGTGTCCCCGCCCCACCTCTCTCTCTCTCTCCCCCCCCCCACGCCCCCTTCCCCCACCCTACACACGGAATTTGTCTTGAGAAGGCAAACATCCGACACATAAAAAATGCGCTCTCGTCACAGTCCTGGCAACGTCTACAAAATCCAGACCAGAAAGGTGATCACCAAAGTGATTAACCCATTCAGCCCTGAAGCAATACAGAGGGAGATGGGTCGACTATGATAATTCAAGGGTAGTGCCAGATTAGCTTGGCGCCCGCTGCACTACCCTTGAATTATCATGGTCGATCAATCGCCTGCAACTGGTGCATAGTCATTAGATGACGCCTCCAAAATTTGGGAAATACGGCCGTCGGGCTGAATGAGTTAATATGTAGAGAAGAATACAACGAAGAAATAAACACACGTATAAATGTGACAGTTGCAATATAATGTTTTACTATTTTACCCGTTTTCAAAATACACTAACAAACAAGTATACAATTCAGTCGCTACTTATTGTGTCAGTGTGAAGAAGATAAGCAGCGACTGAATTGTATACTTGTTTGTTAGTCTATTTTGAAAACAGGTAAAATATTAATAACATTGTGTTTTAAGTGTCATTTCTAAGCGTGTTTCTTTCTCCGTTGGGTTCTTCCCTGGCATTGTCTGCGACCAGCTGGAGCAGTTTGCCATAAACAAGAACAGTAGCTCAGCAGCAGCAACAGCGGCAACACCATCACCATTATCATAATCAGCATCATGATCAACAACACGCAAGGACACCACCACTGTATGTCATCAAGTGTTAGACTATGTGGAAGGTCTCTCTATTCAATGCGGACTTGTTCTTGGCTGGACCACGTCGAACCTATCCCATTAATGGCATCACACCCAGACGGCTAAGCTTCTTAGGAGAGAGAGAGAGAGAGAGAGAGAGAGAGAGAGAGAGAGAGAGAGAGAGAGAGAGAGAGAGAGAGAGAGAGAGAGAGAGAGATTAGCTCTGACACTCAAGCTACAGGAAAAGAAGGTATCGATCTTGATAGTTCAAGCGCCAAGCTATTCTGGCACCACCCTTGAACTATCACGTCCGACCTGTCTCCAGAACTGGCATATAGCCTACAGAGAAAAAATAAATCCAAATTAGAAAAAAAATCAACCTTATGCGGGACTCAAATTGTATAGCTACGAGTACACATGTACAAATCTGTTATATTTTGCACTGAAAAATGGAACAGTTATCTACAATAGTATTCTGCAGTTCATTTTGCAAAAGCCAGTATGCCCATTGTTAAGAAAAGCGAGATCTTCGTTGCTACATAAATAAAATCTCCCTCTTCTCAAACACGGCCATTCCGACTTTTGCCAAACAACGGCAGTATTGGTGTCACAGTGACTTCACACAAAGTGGACTGATTTGGCAGTTGCGAGTTCTTCCATCTGCATCGAAATAAAATGTCATACTCCGAGTAATACAACTCCTCTCACCTACTCCAAAAATACAGATTGTCACCAGCCCCTGCAGTCGCAGGGACCAATAAAATATTTATGCTGCTTGTTACCTGCAGTATTGGCTTCAAGGCATCCTCAGTGTAGCGGAACCTTTGAAGTGTAACTTGTGAACACTCTTTGCAGCACAGTGTCCTATTCATACCCTTCATCTGCAAGAAGCACAGATTCTCATGAGCTCCTGCGGTCGCAGGAGCTCATGATAATCTGTGCTTCTTGACGCAAGTGTCGGTTGGCACCAACTTTTTCTCAAACCGACGGGTGACTAGAAAACTGGCCCGTAAATCAAGGGCACACATTCGCACGGCACTAATTACCGAAGCCCAGCTTTAGTACCTGCCATTAATCAAACCAACCCTTGACCCTTCACTGCCAACAGACACAAATGTGCGTGGGAATGACGTCGCGCCGGAAAGCCAGCCGTCAGTCCAAGAAGCACGGACGCACAATATGGACGACAGGAGGTTATCAATTTGCGGTTGGGTGTAATTAATGTTTTCTCAGTAGTAATAGAGGTTGACTCATTCGAAGCACTTCGCATCAATAGCTGCGGAAATGTCGTATAGCGTTGGTTGCGGCAACGCCATACAGACCTCCGCAGGCTATTGATGCGTGGTACCTCGAATGAGTTAATAGCGTCATAATGCGCAAGCATGACATCTTGTGACAACAACAACAAAATGTGGCTTTAAGTTAATTCTTTCATTTCCCAGCAAAAAATGACTCACTTTATTCCCAATGTGGCAAAGCTAACACGTTTCCGTCGCGGGAGGTGGATCGACCATGATACAACTCAGCTAAAGGGTACGTAGCGGCACCTGATCAGCTCGGCGCCTGGACTGAGAGTGGAGTTTATAGGTGGTCAGACACAGACTCCTAAGCTATCAAAGTCTTTGAGCTATCAATGCCGGGTTCCACGTTCCTCGTTCCTTCGCGTTGCACTGAGTGACCCAAAGCCGTCACTGGTACTGACGATAACGATCGGCGGAGAGTACACATACTTATTAACCTCTTAACTGCTGCTAACGATGTCGCTGGGCAAAACATATGCGTAACTATTCGTTCCTTTCCGCCGAACGTCATAGCCAATAGCAGTCAAGGGGTTAACCCATTAAACCCCACGGCCGCATTTCCAAAATGTAGGAGGTGTTACCTAACGACTATGTACTTGCAGGAGACGGATTCAACATGCTAATTCAAGGGTAGTGCCAGATTAGCTTGGCGCCTTCAGCATGGTCAATATATCTCTTGCTGTAGGGCGATGGGGCTAAATGGGTTGTTGCACTAATTGATTTGCTAGGTGCTGAAGAGGTCAATTACTGCCACCACTTTCTGGTACTTGCCGTGGACGTAAAGTACCGGAGAACAAAAGATCCCAGTCGGACATGGAATCGCTGACAACAGTAACCATGCAGTCAATTCCCCAATCAGTCCCCACGGCTTGAGGCAGCCGAGTATAAATATTAGAAAACGTCACGGCAAGGGAAGAACGAACTACGCTGGAAAACCTTTTAAACTCATTCAGCCTCGACACACGACAAGACGACATGGATCGAGCATGATAGTTCAAGGGTGGTGCCAGAATAGCGTGGCGCCCATAGGCGCCAAGCTATTCTGGCTCCTCCCTTGAACAATCAGGCTCGATCTGTCTCTAGAATTGTACCACTGTCCTTCAGAGGGCAACTTCAAAATTTGGGGATTTTGGTCCTGGGGTATAAAGCAAGTGGCGTCGATCATCATCAGCCCAGCAATAGACGATTGCTTGGGCCATGCAGATTTGTGTCTCTGGCTAAAGGATTGATTGATTGATTGTACATTGCTTAACATCCCGACAGCAACAAGGCTTTCTCAGGACCTGCCTGCACTGCTTGTGAAAAAAAAAAAAAAAAACAGAATATTAAATTATGTCGCCAGCCGGTCCAATACGTTAAATTAATAAACCTACGCCATACGGCCTAAATAGCGCTAAGACCTTTTAGCAACACACATCCAATATCAAGAGCTACAGGCAGTGCAGACAGATGGGAGAGTTTTAAAAAGACAAATACAGGTGAATGGACCAAGGGTAGACAGAAACACATGCCCCAGAATAGAGGAAAAAACCCACCCTGTGGGGCTGACCAGCGTGACCCTGGGAACTAAAAAGTAGTTAACCCCACCCAAGTCCCCCAGGGCAAACCCGGGTGGGGGTCTGGCTAAAGGAAATCAAAGGAAATGAAAGAAAGAAGCTTTAGCATAGGCATATAAAAATTATCTTCTTGAGCCCGCGCAAATGCGGGGTGTCATGAAGATCTATGTCACTTGCAAACGGGAGCACTGAGTTACTTGAACACAGACTCATTTAAGAAGGGTACAGGCGCCCTTGTGCATTTTAGTGCACTTTTCCTTCGTACAGTTTAGAACACGCGTCCTTTTTTTCCCCGAAGAGCAGAGAAGAAAGGAATAATGAGTCAGGAAGAGTTTAAAGGCATTAAGTCACAGTTGAGGAACCGATTAATGACAGAGCACGAAATCAGCGCGCAAGATATTTACTAACCGCTGACTCGCTGATTTACAACAGAGCTAAACTGTAGAAGAACTGTAGAAGCAGGTACTTTAATCCTTATCATTTGGAATACACCAGTGTGTACAACAGCGAACAGCCACAGTCATCGAAGACAGCAGCGGCCAACTCCTTACGGAAAACACTGCTGTACTAAACAGATGGACTGAGTACTGCCGAGACTTGTATAACTACAAGGCTGAGCCAGACACCAGCATCCTCCAAAACAACCAGGCTGGGGCCAGGAAGGCTGAAGACCTGCCAGTGTTGGCTGAAGAGGTGGAAGCAGCCGTACGCGGCCTGAAGGGAGGAAAGTCTCCAGGTGTAGACAACGTACCTGCTGAACTGTTGAAACATGGAGGAGAAGTAACAACGAAGGTCCTCACTACACTCTGTCAAAAGATCTGGGAGCAAAAGAAATGGCCAGTAGAATGGACACAGTCTCTAGTGATCCCGCTCCCCAAGAAAGGAAACCTGAAACAGTGCCAGAACTACAGAACTATCAGTCTGATAAGTCACCCTAGCAAAGTAATGCTTAGAATCATTCTCAACCGCCTCAAAACTTTCGCCGAGGAACTGCTGGCAGAAGAACAGGCTGGCTTCAGAGTTGGAAGAAGCACTGTAGAGCAGATTTTCAACTGCCGCGTCCTGATCGAGAAACATCTGCAGCATCAGCGCGAACTCTACCACAACTTCATTGATTTCAGGAAAGCATTTGATCGCGTCTGGCACGACGGACTCTGGCAAGTCATGAGATCGTTCAACATAGAGGAGGGACTGATCCAAATGATAGAAGCGCTTTACAAGAACGCCTGCAGCGCGGTTCTACTTAACAATCAGTCAGGCGAGTTCTTCAGGACGACGATCGGTGTCCGTCAAGGATGCCTGCTCTCTCCTGTCCTTTTCAACATATTCCTGGAGAAGATCATGCAGGAAACCCTCCACGACCACCATACTTCAATCTCTATTGGTGGCAGATCCCTGTGCAATCTTCGATTCGCAGACGACATTGACCTCATGGCAGGCAGCAATAGTGAGCTCCAAAACCTGACAGACAAACTTTCAAGTAGCGCAGGGTCTTATGGCATGGAGATCAGTACGGATAAAAGCAAAGTGATGATCAACACCACAAGCGACAGCAGCAGCAACATTCACATGAACGGCCAGAAGCTAGAAGAGGTCAATAGCTTCAAGTACTTGGGAGCCACCCTGTCCAAAGACGGTAGTTGCATAGCAGAGATCCGTATCAGGATAGGTACAGCAACATCCGCAATGGCCAGGCTGGACAGGATATGGCGAAGTAACTCCATCAGCTTCACCATCAAGTACAGGCTTTACAAGTCCCTCGTAGTGTCTATTCTACTCTACGGCTGTGAGACTTGGACACTGCTTGCAGACTCAGAAAAGAAAATCCAGGCCTTTGAGAACAAGTGCCTGAGGAAGTTGCTCCGCATCTCGTACCGCGAGCACAAGACCAACGAATATGTACGGAGCATCGTCACTTCCCTGGTGGGCCCACATGAACCCCTTCTGGCAACCGTGAAACGGCGCAAGCTTGCTTGGTTTGGCCACGTGACCCGACACAACACCTTGTCCAAGACTATCCTCCAAGGCACTCTCGAAGGAAGTCGTCGGCGAGGTCGTCAGAGAAAGAGTTGGGTCGCAAACATAAAAGAATGGACCGAACTCGAGATGCCAGACTTGCTTGCCACCGCCCAAAATAGAACTCAGTGGAGAGCACTGTCTGTTGCTGCTGCCTTTCAGTCCCCCCAACGCCCAGTTCGGGCAAGGGACTGATGATGATGATGATGAGTGTGTGAAATAAGTTTGACTAAAATAGTTCAGGGGTAGTACCAGAATAGCTTGGCGCCTCTAGGCGCCAAGCTATTCTGGCACTACCCTTGAACTAAAGCCATTGGTCTATATCCTTATCTGTTAATATTATAATGTAGCTTGCATATGGCAGTGTACAAATTTGAAGCTTTTAGCCTCAGTATGATATGGGTTAATCCTTTGACGGCAGAGAGAAAATGCTGCAAGAGCTATAGATCCACACGAGTCCCGGCAGCTGCGGGGGCTCGTGTGGATCTATATATACTCTTGCTGAAAGAACTTCGTATCCATGTTAAATTTGACGGCTGGGGATCTTTGACGTTAACATTATAGTCTGAGTCCAGCGGCAGCGAAAGGGTTACCGGATTCGTATTCGGCCTCATGCCGTGTATCCGGATGCTGCACGTATGGAATAAGTTAATACATTTCGTCCTCGCAGGCCTCAACAGTGCAGGAGTTGCCGGGGGAATGTTCATCTGGATCAGGAGTTTCTTCAGCCACAGAACAGCCAGGGTCAAGCTGGGTGACAGCCTGAGCTACACCGTCAAGATCAGGGAAGGTGTTCCCCAAGGAGGTGTGATTTCCCCCACCCTCTTCCTCGTCTTCATTAATGACATCACTGATGGCCTCTCCTGACACACCACGAGAGCCTTGCATGGACGATTCTTAATGAGCTTGGGGTCAAAAGGTCGCGTGCGCAAAAACGAGGCTATCTGGGGCTGGACGCGCGACTGCAACATGGCGCGTGAAAGTGCAGAACGTCGAGACCTTAGAATTGTGCCGTATTTTGAGCATTAGCAAATATCTGACCACATATAAAAATCAGTCCCCTGTAACCTAATCACAGCCATTTGCATTGAAGATTGATTGAATTGTTTTCGAAGAAACTTGTCAGCAGATTGAGCATTCAGAAGATTGTCAGGTTCTATGATTTTCTTCTACACGTGAGAGATATATGAGTGTTTTGTCAAAGCTTACGCAGAACTTGTAACATACTGAGTACACACTATTTTTTTTTCTAAAGATTTGACAGCACATTAGCATAAATGTTAACACAGCAGAACCTGTTCTGGCAATTCCCATTTTTGCTAGAAGAAAGTGGCCTTAAACATCTCATGCTCTCTTGAGAGGTCTTCAGGGCAAACAGTGTCACTCGGGCTGCAGCCACCTAAATGTTGGTTTGTAAAGACAGGTGACCTGCTGTAAGGATGGTTGCTCAAAACAGTTTCTGCTGTAGACCATACAGTCTATATACATGCAAGTTTCTCTCACACCCAACACACTTGCACATGCACCCACACACGAGCAGACGAATTCGGATCAACCACTCCTTCCTCCGTTGAGCTTCGGTTACTTTTGGAAAAATATGAAATGAATGTTTCGCGTTTTCATTATTCTGTGCTCTATTTGATGTGCACACAGGAACAACGCAATGGTGTTTCGATCTGCGCTTCAACTGCTCCTTCTCTGTCGCCATGAAAGTACTGTCTGCCCCTCACACATGTTCCCCATATAGCCTCGCTTTCGATGCGACCTTCACCTCATGAATATTCGTTGAGAATGGTCCATGCTGACGACTTTGCCATGTGGAACGCCTCAGAGTCCACTCCAACTGCTACGGTCAGAATGCAAGAGGCCCTCAACAACTCCAGATGGGCGAGGGACTGGTGTGTCACCATCAACAGTCAGAAGACAGTCTTCACTTGCTTCTCCCTCTCCAACTCCAAACAATCCCTCAAACTAACGGTCAACAACCAAGATGTCCCCCAGGATGACACTCCCACCTATCTTGGTGTCAAACTAGACAAGAAACTGACTTGGAATCCACACATCAAAGAGGTGGAGAGGAAGGCCACGAAAAGACTGTCTCTCATGAAGAAACTGGCAGGCACCAAATGGGGAGCAAACAGCAGCATCCTCAAGCAGGTGTACACAGGAAACATCCGTCCTGTGATGGTGTATGGCTCAGCAGCCTGGGCCACTGCTGCCAAGAGCAACACGAGCAGGCTGGCCAGAGTGCAGAACGCAGGCATGCGCATGGAGCGACGCCGTCAGAGAAACTCTGGGGCTCCATTCTAGACCTACTGCAGACCACGAACTTCATCTCAACAACCAATCTTGACATCCGAGGCAAAAACTCCGGAACGCTGAAGAAGAAGAAGAATACCCGGCGCCCTTCATCAAGTGATAGATCGACCGTGATAATTCAAGGGCGGTGCCAGATTAGCTTGGCACCATCAGTAGGCGCCAAGCTAATCTGGCACTAGCCTTGAATTATCACGGCCGACCCATCTCCTGCAACATGTGCATAGTCGTTAAGTGACACCTCCAGGATATAGGGAATGCGGCCTTGGGATTAAATGGGTTAAAATCAAGCTCCTTCGCAGCGATTATGAAGCAGATAAACAAGCTAAGGGTGATTCGCACCCCCCCCCCCCCCCTCAGTCGAACAAATCAGTTGTGAAATGGCCCTCGCAAATTCCACGCCGAACAATTTACTACTCCCTACGCAGAATGTTACAATTTTGGGTCAGCAAAAGGCATGGAACCTCATAAGCCCCCGCAACTTGCGGGGGCTCATGAGGTTCAGTGCCTCTTGCAATTCATTAGATGGTGCTCACGTTTACTCGCAGGGTTGCAGCCTGTTTGTCTCCACTATGTCCCTACCCCCCCCCCCCCCTAGCCCCTACCAAACCTCCTCCCCAACACATACTCTCTCCAAAATGATTACCAGTAGATATCATTCCTGTACAAGCTATATTCAGACCGAGATATTGACGTGCTCTTGCGACGGCCCACCTCTCCCGACCGGCCCAAAACCAGACACAAATGGATGGGCTCCGTCAGACAGGAAGTAAGACGAATGTGTCTTCTTCGCGGGAGAGCGACAGGACAACAGCGGGAGGGGAGACCACTCACAGTGTTTTACAGTCGACGCACCACGGCGGCACAGGCTAATATAAAAAGGAATAATTAAATACAAACAAAATTCATGCTCAGGAGCAAGTAAATAAGTAATCTCACCCATTCCTGTATCTGCAAGAATAATAATCATGGATATCCATGTCTGTTGCACTTAGTCTGTCTTAGCGCCCGAACGAACAGAATATAAGGCATAGATCTCATGAGCCCACTGCTTATGCAGGGGCGCATGAGAATCTATACCTCTTGCAGAGGGTCTGTATTGCTGGCTATCGTAAGCCACCCCCCCCCAACAACAACAACAAATAATAAAAAAATAAATAAAAAAAAAATAAAAAAAAAAAAATAAATAAATAAATTATAAAAAAAAACAACAACAAAAAAACAAACAAACAAACCACAACCAAACAACAACAAACAAACCAACAATAAACAAAAAACCAACCAACCAACCAACCAACCAACCAACAAACAAACAAACAAAAAACACCAAAAATAAACCTCAACAAATACAAACAAACAAACAAACAAACAAACAAACACCCCGGAATATATGGCAGAACTCCTTTCCCGGGAGAGGTTACAAATGGGGTTCATGAGGATCTGTGTCTTGTGTAGATGGCTAGCTACGGGCACTGATCGAACTGACTGTAACTAAAGGCACACAATATAAATTCCGATTATAAGGCTGAGCGTGAAGAACATCAACATTTTCAGGGCTACTTTAAGCCGGAACATTAGAACCCATGGCTACTGGTGAGGACAGATCGGTCAGAATTTACCGCGGTCGTTTTCATCCTTTATGGACAGAGAATTTACGTGGTTACGTTCTCCATTAACTCATTCTACCCCAACACCGAAATCCCCAAATGTTGCCGTTGTCCTCTGAGGACTGCATTGCAGTGCAGGACACAGATCGACCATGATAGTTCAAGGGTAATGCCAGAATAGCTTGGCGCCCATAGGCGCCAAGCTATTCTGGCATCACCCTTGAACTATCATGGTCGATCCTTATCTTCTGTGGTGCGTCTGGGGTAGAATGAGTTAAGTATTCTTCTCCTTTAGTTAATCAGTGTGAAACAAACGGCACACACACACACACACACACACACACACACACACACACACACACACACACACACACACACACACACACACACACACACACACACACACACACACACACACACACACACACATATGTACACGCACAAAACAGAAACAGCCAAGGTAAGACTATTGCTATATTTCACCGCCACATAATTCGAGAAAAATACAAGTAGTCTGTTCGTTTAACTCATTCGAGACGTGCCGCCTCCGGATACGCGGCTTATGCCGCGTATCTGGAGGCGTCATGTCTCGAATGAGTTACCGTTCTTATTAACTGTGTATTATGCATAATAACAAGACTCGACTCAGCACAACGTACCCTGAGGAAAAAAATGGGCAAAATTTCGCCAGCATCAAGAACAATGCCTTGAAGGCCTACTACCATAGCCGTAACTGTTCAAACTTACACTTCTGAAACAGATGGTTACGAAACGCTACACACAGGTCTGGTTCATTTAGACACAGGACAATCCAGTTCAGCACACGTCGTCTTTATATCTGACGATGACTCCACTCTGTTCTAGAAATACAACGCTTTCAGTACGAGAAACAGCTAAGAATAGATTGACACGCTGACGGCAGCACATAATAAATAATTTACGCGTGTGCTTTTGCTGCGTGTCCAAACTGTTGTTAAAGTTCATTAGGTGTGTTGACAAGACTTAACACACACACATGGTGCTGAAACGTGTCTTCAGATTTATGCGTGATGGTACTTTAAATAAAATCAGCAAGAGATATAGATCTTCATGAGCCCCCGCATTCTGCGGGGGCTCATGAACATCTATGCTTTTTGCACACGGGTCGAGCTGACTGCAGCAATGAATGTCAAGAAAAAAATCTAGTGTTCTCCACAGTCGCTTGGCCAGTGAGGATTATTGCCCCTGGCTGTGTGCGCTATTCCGGTTGGTGGCGGATTATAGACTGGGGTCGTGGCCGGTATGAATTTTTGATATATTTGTCTGACTTTTCTCCGGTGACCGCGACAGCTCACGCGGTTAGGCACGGAGTGAATGAACCTTGTTACGATAGAAGGATCACCAGCCACATTTCTGTACACAGGTCGATAACGCGGTCCGTGTGTTACCCCACTGAGCATTAGGGTTTTAACCCCTTCAGTGCCGAGAAATGGTGAACACAAAGTCAACTGCAAGAGACATTGATCCTCATGAGCCCCCGCCACTGCGGGGGCTCATGAGGATCTATGCCTCTTGCTAAACACAACTTTGTATCCATTTTTTTTTTGACGGCTTCGTGGTTCTCTTTGGCGTGGAATTAACTGACAAAGATTTCAGAAAAATAACGTGATCTGCGTCCATTAATAGTGCAGGGATTAATTCCAAAATGAGGGAGTCGTCCTCGGAAGAGTGCATTTACTGCTCTACAATGTCAAAAAGCAGTAAACGTTTGTGAACAGCGAGATTTCAACGTAAAATATTGAAAATCTCGCTATTTCACACAAACGGATGTTGCTAATGCAGGTTCGATCACAGGTCTAGTCAGGAGGCAGATTCACCATGACGGTTCAAGGGCGGGGTGCCAGAATACCTTCTGGCACCACCTTTGAACTATCACGATCTTCTTCTACTTCTGGTGTTTCAGGGCTGAATTGTTTAACCCTTTATTGCCAGTGGACGCAGATCATTGTGTTTCTGAAATCTCTTCGTTAACTCAACGCCAATTAACCACAGCCGTCCAAGGAACGTGGATACAAAGTGAAGTCAGCAAGAGGCATAGATCCTCATGAGCCCCCGCGACTGCGGGGGCTCATGAGGATCTATGTCTCTTGCAGTTGACTTGTTTTCACTTTTTTTTCCGACATCGAACAGAGGGATAACACTCCGACCGCGTTATCGACACTAAAGTATTTCCGATGATACTAAAAATGTCGCATTTCTTTTCGTTCCTTTTTATTTCCTCTCCAAACATCACACACACAAAAAGCGTGAGCAGTTTTGACGTACGTCAAACGTGACCGTGGGTCGATCTGACGTAATGATCATATTCTGTCACGTTACACCGGGGGGGGGGGGGGGGGGGGGGGGGGGGGGGACAAAATAAGAACGTGTAACGATTATACACTGTGCAGTGCACCTGCGTTCATCAGCCCAATGGCCCGCGTGTGATATCTAGCCTGGCCACACTGAGCCTGGAGCCTCGGTCATCATGGCACTGTTTATCGACAGGCCTAGGTCGAGATACGCATTTTTATGTGTACCAATCTGAATTATGGATGCTGTTACACCTCAACCATGTCCACGCCCTCGGCTTAGGTAAAGTGTACTTCCGATCTCCAAATTATTAAAAAAAAAAATTGGATTTACACTGCTACACGTTTCTGTATGTATTAACCCATTACATCCTGAGGCTGAATTTTTGAAGTCTGTTAATTGTCCTATAAATGTTACATTACAGATTAGAAGATAGATCAACCATTTTAGTTCAAGGGTGTTGCCAGAATAGCTTGGCGCATCAGGCGCCAAGCTATTCTGGCACCACCCTTGAACTATCATAGTCAAATTTATTTTAAGCGAAATTGTATCAGGATGAAAAGGGCTTAAAACTCTGTTCGACTGTCATCTTTATTTTCACAAGGAGGAATGCAGTAAGTTTTAAGCGCGTTTCTTTATCCGTTGTTGCATTGTTACACCGGCGCTTGCCAGTCACTTTTTTTTTTGGGGGGGGGGGGGGGGGGGGTTTGGATCACGAGGACGGAGGAATACTTTGAGATGTCTAACGAATCACCCAATCAAACAGCTCACAGCAGCGGTCATTTGCAAACGAATACCTGGCTTCTCGTCTTTCTCTTTCTTTTATTAAAAAAAAAATCAAATATATATATATATATATATATATATATATATATATATATATATATATATATATATATATATATATATATATATATATATATATATATATATATATATTACGACATTCAGGGCGTGGGTGGGGTGTAACAGATTTTTTATATCTACTGCGCAACCCAGCCTTCCAGCCGAAGTCGACCACAGCGGGCCCGCGCACGACAGTGTGCTGGCCCATTGCGGCCGCCTTCGTCCCGATACCCTATCGCGTACATGGAAAGTATTCTGAATGTACGGTTTTATTTCTGTCCTGTTCATGATCACAATATTATATGTATGAGCGTACAATTTAGTGGCCCTTCTTCTGTTCACTATTAATAAATGTCTTTGTCAATAGTGCAAACCGATACTATTACGAAAGCGCCTTCTCCGCCAAAGCCTATGAATTCAACATCGTCATGGGACTGTTTATCTGCCACAGATCAGCCTATTCAGCTTTCAGGGATAATTTCCGACCGCATTCCTTTCCTCTCCAAAGCCAGCCGGTTCTCACTGCATAACCAGTTTGCCTCCCTTTAATAACTCTGCAGATTGTATCGATATTAATAGCGGCCCAAGAATAGTGCCAATCAGAGTGGCGCCGCTAAGATGCACGTATCATGACGGCTCAAGGATAGTACCTATATGATCAGCTTTGGTCTGGTCAGGCGTCCGGCCCACAACTATTGATGGAGGCCGCAGAAGTCCGAGCATAGCGCTGCGTCCCTAAATTTAACCCATTCACTGCCAGGGGACGCTGATTGCGTTTGTGATTGAAATCTTTGTTAACCCGTTTCGGTGTCAGTATCGCTGTTGGTCGAGGTGATTTCTGGAGGAATCACCTCGACCAGAATAGCTACCGACACCCAAAGGGATAATATAACGCTAATGAGCTTCAAACAAAGTCACATAGATGCACAGTGGTTTCAGCAAGAGGCATAGATCATCTGCGGGGGCCCATGAGGATCCATGTATCTTGCAGTTTGATTGCGTTCACTTTTTTTTCAGCGAAAGCGTTAACATTGCACGGGCAGTTCGGTTCCTACGCCCATTCCTCAATAGTTATTTAATGTCGGTTAGGAATAGCCACAGGCACTGGATGATCGTTGCGAAATCTATTAACTCATTCGCGGCGAGTCGCATCCGGATGCGCGGCTTATGCCGCGCATCCGATTGCGGCTGGCCGCGAATGAGTTAAGGCGACAGGGTTGATAGGAAAGAGCACTGACACTTTTTTTCCCCCAACTATCCGTGTATGAGAGGTAATCGATTATACAGTGATCAGCCCGTGCCTGTGGGAATGGCTGTAAATATCAAAGAATGTATTTCGAAATGTCCTTCCTATAATGTTTCATACCATTGGGAACTGATGTACACGACACATCAGATTTATGTGGGTCTGATCTGTATTCAAACTGTCGAGGGAATAATACTGTGTTTAATTAATCTGCGGGAAAACAGACAGATACACAGACAAAAAAACAACAACAACAAAAAAAACCCACAAAAAACCAAGAACAAAAAACAAAACAAAAAAATGAAAAGAAAAGGGGAGACTGCCAGTGCTAATCTTTCAGATGCACAGACAGACAGAGAGATACACACGCACGCACGCACCCAAACACAAGTGCACAAGCACACGCACGCACGCAAGCACATACACACACGCAAACACGCAAACACACACACACACACACACACACACACACACACACACACACACACACACACACACACACACAGAGGCACGCACGCACTCACTCACGCACCACCACCCTATCCCCCCCCCTCCCCCCACACACATACCCACGCACGCACGCACGCAAGCAATGACACACACACGCACGTACGCCAGCAATGACACACACACGCACGTACGCACGCGCAAACATATTTATGAGAATACTAGCGTTTTTGTCGGCGGTGTGGCATAGAACCAGGCCACCCACATGCTGGTGTGTGTTTTATTTATGCCACATTCTCTGACGCAAATGTGAACTACGCATCTGTATTTTTCGCGCGCGAAAGATCACGAAGATCCGATCTCGGACTGATTAGGTTCACGGTACCTGGTTTTGACGGGATGCCGTACTGTTCCTCAATATTCGATACACATCCTACTTGCAGTATCCCACTCGTGCATGTAAGTCAGGCTGCATGCTCAGGGGGGTTAACACATGCACTGCCGAGACAAGCTTAACCCCTTCACTGCCAGCTGACGCAGATTACGTTTCTATAATCTTCGTAAATTCTACGCCAAATTTAATGTCAAAGGGTCCAGTCGGCCAGGAACATGGATTCATAGATGTGTTATCAAGAGGCATAGATCCTCATAAGCCCCCGCATTTGCGGGGGCTTATGAGGATCTATGTCTCTTGCAGCTGGACTGCGTTCACGTTTTCTCAGCAGTGACGTGGTTTTAGAATCATTTGCGTCACACGCGTACAGTAAGAACGCTCGCCGTTATCAATCATTGCACTGTGAAACGCGGGTTCAACTAAATCGCATTTGAAAATGAAGTCCACAGCCTTAATACGGCCGTCAATTCAACGCACAAAAAAAAAAAAAAAAAAAAAAAAAAAAAAAGAAAAAAAGAAAAAAAAAAAACCCTCATTAACTGAACATCGCCCATCTTCAAAAGGCCTCATAGACCCCCATAATCTCCCGCCACGGTGAGGCGGGTGGGACTCAAGATGATGTAAGAGCCACTGGCATCCCTGTTTCGCCCCCAGAATCGATCGGGATCACCAGGCTTTCGATCTTCAATGGCGTGGACTTTAGCGGGATTCTATCATTATTCTATTAGTTGACACCTCTCGTGCTAGCTAGCCAAATAATCCTTTCCATCCCACTGCCAAATGGCTCACAGTTCAGGACTACCATTTAACACAGTCGAGACGCGATGCATTCGGATACGCGGCTTTCAGCCTCGTATCCGAACGCAGCACGTCTCGAATGAGTCCCAAGGATATTTTAGGTGCATGGGTCGTCTACTATTTCTGCCGTTATTTGGCAAAAGCTAACATGTCAATTTTTTTTTAGAAAAGCGAGATTTGCATTGTACAAGAATGAAAATCGCACTTTTCTCAAAAATATACATACTGGATTTAGCCAAATAACGGTAGAGTTATGTATTTGGTTAAAAACCTCTGCCCAACCCCCCCCCCCCTCTCCACCATAAGCAGAAGCACGCAGTGGATGTGCCAAATTAGCAAACCGCGCTGCATTCGGATACACGACCTTATGCCACCTATCGCATGCGACACGCCTGGAATGAGTTAATTACCACTGTTTTTGTGTCCCTCAGACAAAAAAAAAAAAAAAAATAAAATAAATAAATTGCAGAATAAATTTTGGGCGCTCACGCATAATTGAATCGCGGGTGTACTTTAAGATTGCGCACGCTTACTTCAAAGGGTCTCGAAAATGTGTTTTCAGCTATCTCAACGACGCCGATTTAGAGACGCGCACTCGAAGTATTGATCAGCACCCTCTGCTGTAAACGGTTTGTAGACTGCAATGGATTGCGTACATCACCGGGACAGGACTACACGCACGTACTGATCATTTCCTGGACGTAAATCGACTCTTCAACCTGTTCAGTTCCGAGAACCATTGAACGCCACCAAACTGCAAGAGGTATAGATCCTCATGCGCCCCCGCAGTTGCGGGGGCGATGAGGATCTATGCCTCTTGCTGACACCACTTTGAATCCATGTTCCTGAGACATTAAAATTTAGGGTTTTGTTTTGGGGTTGAATCGACGAAGATTGCAGAAACACAGTCTGCATCAGCTGGCACTGAACGTTTGACAAAATATTGAATTATTGTATAGTGCATGCATTTTTGTTGAATGATTGTGAGTGTGTGTGTTAAGCACCAGGACACGGTCCTCACAGGCATTGTTGTTATGGAAAATAGACGTATCTTGAATCTTGACACGAGGGTAGCGTCTGGTTAGACCCTCTCCCCCATCGCCACTCCCTCCTACCCCCCCCCCCCACTCCCCCGCCCACACACACACACACACACACACACACACACACACACACACACACACACACACACACACACACACACACACACCCCTCCCAAAACCGTGTGCCTTTGACTCTGGGAGTGGAGGGACTGGCACGTGCGCAAGGAAACGGGGCATCGAGAGCCAATTACTCGCCTCGTGTGTGAGCGCCTGCAAGTACCGGCCGGTCACAAATATCCCGGGGGACTTGAACATCCCTCTAGTTGTCTGTGGCCTGAGCGGCTAAAGATCCATTTATAAAATAGTTTAGTGGAACAGATCCTCATAGGATCTTGAGTTCATGAAGTTCTATGCCTTTCTGCCTAGACGAAGACGTCATTTTACGAGGCAAAAGATATCTAAACATATACTGATCAACAAAAGAAACGCGAAATTCGAGTGTATCTTGTATTTGTATGATAAATCCACGAAAATACAAGTTACACTATTTTTGATAGCCAGTGTACGAGCAACAACATGTAAGCATGCAGTCACCGTACTGTAGTAACCGTGTTACCCTCCCTGTGCACGAGGCACCCGTATTGGTTAGGACGCACGGCGTATGCTTTCCATGCACGTGCATACACTGCTGAATGATGTTGGGTCATCAACTGTGTTCAGCAACGCAAGGCAATTAAAACATCAGCAGTGTTACGCCTTCTGTCACTTTTGCCGTTGCCACATCAACCATGCCAAGACTTAGTGCTCCAGAACGAGAACGAGCTCTTGGGCGTTCGAAAGCCGGAGAAGATCCAGCAGCTGTGGTAGTGGCGTTCAGATGGCACATTTGGACCATTTACAGGCTGCAACAACGCTATCATGCCAACGGGTCTTCTGCTGACGCTCCCCGAAGCGGACGACCACGTGTGACAACTCCACGACAAGACCGCCACATTTTCCGGGCTCACGTGCAAAACCGAGGAAACAGCAAGAGAAGTTATCGGCAACCACCAGGCACCCTTCAGTGGCCAGTAAATGCGACGACGGCTAGAGGAGCATAATCTGCACAACCGCCGTCCAGCCCATGGACCTGTTCTTACTGACCGTCGTCACCGTGCAAGCCTACAGTGGTCACAGGCTCATGTCGACTGGACCTGGCGACAATGGTAGAACGTCCTGTTCACGGATGAGAGCCGCTACTGCATCAGCCATGCAGATGGGCGCATAAGAGTATGGCGGAGAAGGGGTGAACGCTATGCTGATGGCTGTGTGCTGGAGAACAATGCCTGGGGCGGGCCAAGCGTGATGATTTGGGATGAGATTACCCTGAACCAGACAGTAGGACCTGTGTTCTTCCGTGGACTCGTACCAGGTCGCGGAAATGGCATCACAGCTCAGCGCTACATTGACCAAGTACTACACCCATATGTCCTGCCATTTTCTCAGGGACGTAAAAACTTCATCTTATAGCAAGGTAATGCGCTTACACACTGCACGTATCACCCAGCACTTCTTGCAGCAGCACAACATTACAGTCATGCCTTGGCCTGCCCTCAGCCCGGACCTTAATCCCATCGAACATCTCTGGGACCAACTGCAAAGGGAGGTCAACGCTGTACGCCCCAGACCTACGACAGCCGCAGAACTAGAGAATACCATTGCCCAGGCCTGGAACAACATCCCGAGGGCAGCTGTCAACCGCCTGATGCATTCTATGGGCCGACGCTGCCAAGCCGTCAGCAACGCCAATGGGGGTCACACGCCATATTGACTTTGTGCTGTTCCATGCTTGCTCTATAATGTATGCATACTAACGGGAACGACTCAGCGCTGGACAGACAAACAGTTAGATCCCCTGCCTCCACCTATCAGACACCCAATCGCCAGCCCACAGAGAAATACGCAGGTATAAGACAAGACGATCATCTGCATCTTCAAAAAAGATGCATCAGGTCTCTTATATAACCCATGTCTTTCTCCGGAACTTAGGGAGTAGGCAGGAGAAACATACATACACAAACACGAAGGTGCACTGCTATATGTGGTCGGGTAAATACCCTGATTTCCCACAGTAGATGCACAGAACATTACACAACAATGTAATGATACAAATTTGCCTCGAGTTATAGATACTATACTCACAAATCAGAATAGGTGAGGCTAGCGCTGGCAGAATTGTATGCATACCAAGGGGAACGACTCAGCGCTGGACAGACAAACAGTTAGATCCCCTGCCCCCACCTATCAGGCACCCAATCGCTAGCCCACAGAGAAATACGCAGGTATAAGACAAGACGATCATCTGCATCTTCAAAAAAGATGCATCAGGTCTCTTATATAACCCATGTCTTTCTCCGGAACTTAGGGAGTAGGCAGGAGAAACATACATACACAAACACGAAGGTGCACTACTATATGCTTGCTCTAAATACAGAATAAACTTCCACACTGATTAAGCTGGTGTCCATGATTTTGATTCTTAAAATGTCCATAACATCCGTTGTATGGTTTGTCCGAAATCGACTTTCAAATGTTGGATTAAATGTAATTTGAAGGAGCTACTTCGCATTTCTTTTGTTGATCAGTATAGTTTAACCCGTTCAGTGCCAGTCGACGCAGACTGTGTTTATGCAGTCTTCGTTAACTCATTCAGCCCCGACACACCATAGCAAGACATGGAACGAGCATGACAGTACAAGGTTGGTGCCAGAATAGGGTTGTGCGCATACGCTCAAAATATTCTGGCACCAGCCTTGAACTATCATGCTCCATCTGTCTCTAGAAGTGTAATAAAGTCCTTCAGTAGGCAACTTCAAAATTTGGGGATTTCGGTCCTGGGGCAGAATGTGTTAATTAATCCAGCACCAAAAAGACCTAGCTTGTCCAGGAACATGGATTTAACGTGGTGTCAGCAAGAGGCACAGATCTTCATGGGCCCCCACAATTGCGGGGGCTCATGCGGATCTATGCCTCTTGCAGTTAGGTGGTGTCCAGTTGTCAGTGAACAGAGTAACTCCTTAACCCCCTTAACCCCTACTAACGACACCGCTCGGCGTTAAAGACGCGTAGTTACACTGTACTTAACTCATTCTACCCCAACACCGAAATCCCCAAATGTTGCCATTGTCCTCTGAAGACTGCATTGCAGTGCAGGCCACAGATCGACCATGATAGTTCACGGGTGATGCCAGAATAGCTTGGCGCCCATAGGCGCCAAGCTATTCTGGCATCACCCTTGAACTATCATGGTCGATCCTTATCTAGCTGTGGTGTGTCTGGGGTAGAGTGAGTTAATACTGTGTTTGGATGTCATACGGAAACTAAAGAGCCATGGCTAAAAGATTCCGCTAGTATGTGTGCTGCATGTACACGCGCTTGTCTCAATTAACCCCTTCAGTTTGGCTGCCGGAATCATCTCGACAAAAAGCGCTACCGACAGCCGAAGGGTTAATTATTTTGGGGCCGGTTTTAAGGTGCACCAGAGTAATAATATACGGTCCTAACCGGCAAGTTTGGGGGGGGGGGGGGGGCTGAGGGTGGGAGGGGGAAGGGGGCGGCGGGCGGGCAAGGACATCTATAACCTAGGAAGTACGACCTGGACACTGATCAATTTAATGTCCACTGGAGTGATAATGTACGCCCTTACAGGCGGGTTATTGAGGACAGGGACATAGATTACCTGTGGAGTAGGGCCGGGACACTGATCAATTTAGGCGCACTCCAACTGCGCCACTTTACTTTAACTCATTTAACCCCAAGTCCGCAGTGTCACCTAACGACTCTGTACCAGAAGATGGCGCCAAACTAATCTGGCACTACCCATGAATTATCATGGTCGATCCATCTCCTGCTGCAGTGCGCCAGGGCTAAATGGGTTAACCGCGCCTGCCTCGCCATTGCTGCGTGATTTATAAGCGTAGGGATTATGCCCGCCGCTTGGTGGTATACATGACTCCTCTCAAACTGGCATGCAAAGCGCAATGTACAGCTGCTACAGCAGATGTACTTCAACTTGATAGACTTACTCGATCCATGACAATGATAAATCAAATGATAAGTATACGAGTAAATCTATTGACAGACTTATTGGATGAAGGTCATGTTACAAATTATATCATGTTGAAGCAGTTAGTGCGGCTAGTGTCTTTTTCTTTTATCGACATGTTTCGCTTGACTGTGATGTTTATTTGCTTTATGTCAGTATTGGTCATAAAACACCGAATGTACTTCAAAGTTTAACATGAACTAAACTAAACTAAACTAAACTAAACTAAACTAAACTAAACTAAACTAAATTAAACTAAACTAAAACAAAAACCTAAAACTAAACTTAAAACTAAACTACACTACACTACACAAAAACTAAACTAAACAAGACCTAAACAAAACAAACAAAACTAATCCAAACTAACTAAACTAAACTAAACTAAACTTAGCCTAAAACAAAACAAAACTAAACTAAACTAAACTAAAATAAAACAAAGAAAAAAAGCTAATCTAAACTATACTATACTTAAACCAAACCTAAAACTAAATCACACTAAACTGAACTTAAACTAAACTCAACGAAACTTAATTTAAACAAAACCTAAACCTAAACCCCAACTCAACTCAAACTCAACCTAAAACTAAACTAAACTAAACTAAATGAAACTAAACTAAACTAAACTAAACCAGTAAACGTAAGTTAAACTAAACTATAACTATACACCACCCAATCGCCAGCCCACAGAGAAATACGCAGGTATAGAATAAGACGATCATTTGCATTCTCTTATTTGATCTCTTATCTATCTATTTATTCTTATTATTTGCATGATCGTCTTATTCTATACCTGCGTATTTCTCTGTGGGCTGGCGATTGGGTGCATGATAGGCGGGGGCAGGGGATCTAACTGTTTGTCTGTCCAGCGCTGAATGATTCCCCTTGGTTTGTGTACAATTCTGCCAGCGCTAGCCTCACCTATCTGGTTTGTGAGTAAACTATAACTAAACTAAACTAAGCTAAACTAAAGTAAACTAACCAAACCTAAATCTAACGTAAACTAAACCAAACCTGACCTAAAATAACCTAACTAAACTAAACTAAACCCTAACCTGACCTAAACTAACTAAAATAAACTAAACTAAATTAAAACTAAACATAACCAGACCTAAATTAAACTAAACTAAACTGATCTATCTATCTATCTATCTATCTGTCTGTCTGTCTGTCTGTCTGTCTGTCTGTCTGTCTGTCTATCTATCTATATCCCGTAGTCTTGACGACCGTTGGGGCACCACTGATGACTTGGCAACCAGCTCACTCCATTCCTCTCTGTTCTCTGCCAGTCTTAGCTTATCACCCAGCCTCAGTCCTGTCCACTCTGAGATATTGTCCTCCCATCTTTCCCTCTGTCTTCCTCTCCTTCGTCCTCCTTGCACAGTGCCTTGCAGGATTGTTTTGGCAAGCCCTGCTGAACGTGTGACATGCCCATATCACTTCAGTTTGCGTTTTTTCCAAAATGGCTAGTAGGTCTTCATAGGGCCCGATGGCTTGCCTGATTCTGCTTCCCACTTCCTCGTTCGTGATGTGATCTCTGCATGAAATGCCAAGCAGCCTTCGAAAACATCTCATTTCAGTGGCTTGTATCCTCCTTTCAAGGTCTGCTGTGAGGGTCCATGACTCGCAGGCATACAAGAACACTGAGATGACTAAGGAGCGTATCAGTCTGATCTTGGAGCAGAGCGTGATGTTTCTGTCCTTCCATATGGTTTTCAATCTTGTCAGTGCTGTTGTTGTCTGCGCAATCCTGGACAGTATTTCTGGTTTTGATCCCTCATCTGTCACAATGGCTCCTAAGTATTTGAATTTATTTACTGTTTCTAGTTTTTGGCTTCCAATCATGACGTCAGTGCCAATGCCACTGGTGTTATTTGTCATCAGTTTGGTCTTCTCTGCGCTGATTTTCATCCCATACGCAATGGCTGTACTGTCCAGCTTTTCCACCAGCTGAGCTAGCTCCTTCTCTGTTCCTGCAAGGCAATCAATGTCGTCCGCAAAGCGCAAGTTCGAGATTGTTCTGCCTCCAATACTGACATTTCCTTCATGATCTTTTAGAGCGTCATGATTCTTTCCAGGAAGATGTTGAAAAGAGTAGGTGAGAGCAAGCAGCCTTGTCTGACTCCAACTGTAGTCCTAAACCAGTTTCCTATTTTGCCATTGAAGAAGACTGCGCTAATGGCCTTGTTGTAAAGGTTTGTTATGACTTTGATCATGTTGGCATTGATGTTGTATAGCTTCATGGTGGACCAAAGGGCTGCATGCCACACTCTGTCAAACGCTTTCTTAAAATCCACAAAGACATGATAGAGGTCTTGCTGGTGCTGGAGGTACCTCTCACATAAAACTCTCAGGTTGAAGATCTGCTCAGTTGTGCCGCGCCCTGGTCTGAAGCCTGCCTGTTCCTCAGCTATGATTTCCTCTGCCTGTGGCTTCAGCCTGTTCAGTAGGATCTTTAACATGACTTTGCTTGGGTGGCATATAAGACTGATCGTGCGATAATTCTAGCATTGATGTAAGTTGCCTTTTGGGAAGAGTTATTATATGGTTGGGTCCATGGTGTGGGCCAATCCCCTGACTGCCAGATCTTATTGCAGATTGTTAGTAAGGCGCTTATCATGTCTTCTCCCCCTTCTTGAACTAGTTTTGCATGGATGTTGTCTGCTCCTGCTGCCTTCCCTTTTTTAGCGACTTCACTGCAGCCTCTACTTCTTCTCGAAGGATGGGATAGTTGCCATTGTTGGTCACGGGTGGGTTGACAAGTATGCCTGGGTCCCCTGCAGCTCGGTGGTTGTACAAATCTGAACGGTACTCGGTCCATCTCTTCAGTATGTCTTGGTCTTCCGTAAGATAGTTCCCTTCACTATCTTGAATGACCGAGGAGCATCCTTGTTTTACACTGGTCAGGTCTTTCACCAGCTGGTATGTTTTTTTTGCTATTATTTTTGTTCAGATTTTCTTCTACGTGTGGATGCAGTCTGGCCAGAAAAGGCTGTTAAGTGGGGAGATGATTCTGTAATCAGGTCATGAAGAGGAGAATGCCCCCCATACAGAAGGAGTAGCATTCATGCTGTCACCAGTGGCACAGAGAGCGCTGATGGGCTGGGAACCTCTTGGGCCAAGAATTATCACAGCAGCCTTTAGAACCAAGAAAAAGCTTAAGCTGAACGTCATCCAGTGTTATGCGCCCACCAATGACAGTGACGAGGAAGAGAAACAAGAGTTCTACGACCGACTCCAGAGTGCCGTGGACAAATGTGCGGAGCGAGACATCACCATCGTCATGGGCGATTTTAATGCCAAAATAGGGGAGGACAACACCGGATACGAAGAGGTGATGGGGAGACACGGACTAGGCTCAGAGATGAGTGAGAACGGGGAGAGGTTTGTAGACTTTTGTGCTCTAAACCGACTTGTCATTGGAGGCAGCATCTTCCCACACAGAAGAATACACAAAGCAACTTGGGTCTCACCTGACCATACAACAGAGAACCAAATAGACCACATCTGCATTAGCAAGAAATTTAGAAGATCCCTTCAAGATGTTCGAGTGAGGAGGGGAGCAGATGTCGCCTCCGACCACCATCTGCTTACCTTAAGAATGAAGCTCAAGCTAAAGAAAAGCCGCACAGAGACAACAAGAAGACAGCGCTATAATGTAGGCCTCCTGAGAGAAACTGGAGTTAGAGAAGAGTTCAAACTGGTGCTGTCCAACCGGTTTCAAGCGCTATAGGAGCTAGTAAATGAAGAGGAGGCGGTCACCACAGAGCAGCAGTGGAAGGCAGTTAGAGAGGCGCTGAACTCAACCTGCAAAGACACTGTAGGGTTCAGGAAACACCACCACAAGGACTGGCTGTCGGCACAGACCTTGAAGAAGATAGAATCGAGGAAGCAGAAGAAAGCAGCGGTCAACAACAGTCGCACGAGAGCAGCCAAAGTAAGGGCACAGGAGGAATACTCGGAAGCCAACCGCGAGGTGAAGAGGAGTATCAGGGCAGACAAGAGGGCCTACACAGACAGCCTGGCAGCAGAGGCAGAAAAGGCAGCAGGCAGCGGCAACATGAAACGGCTCTACGACATTACCAGAAGATTGTCGGGTAAGTATGGCCATACAGAAAGACCAGTAAAAGACAAAGAAGGCAAGCCTATTGCAGACAGAGCAGACCAACTCGACAGATGGGCCGAGTATTTTGAAGAGTTACTGAACAGACCTAGCTCACCCGACCCCCCCGACATCCAGCCGGCAGAGACCGACCTACCCATCAGCTGTGACAGACCCAGCCGGGAAGAGATCAGAAGAGCAGTGGCATTTTTGAAGAATGGCAAAGCAGTAGGGCCAGATGGCATCCCAGCGGAGTCTCTGAAAGCAGACCTAGAGACAACAGTGGAGATGTTGTACCCACTGTTTGGAAAGATCTGGGAAGAGGAGGTGATGCCAGCTGACTGGAAGGAGGGGTACCTAATCAAGCTTCCCAAGAAAGGCGACCTCAGCAAGTGTTCCAACTACAGAGGAATCACCTTGCTGTCAGTACCAGGAAAGGTCTTCAACAGGATCATCCTAGAGAGAATGAAGAGCTCCGTTGACCCCCAGCTGAGAGACCAGCAAGCAGGATTCAGGAAGAACCGATCATGTACAGACCAGATCGCCACTCTCCGCATCATCGTGGAACAGTCTCTGGAGTGGAGCTCCCCGCTGTACGTCAACTTTGTGGATTATGAGAAAGCATTTGACAGCGTGGACCGAGAGACTCTGTGGAAACTCCTACGACACTACGGTGTACCCACAAAGCTCGTCCGCCTGATCAAGAGCAGCTATGATGGCATGACATGTCGCGTGATCCACGAAGGGCAGTTCACCAGGGAGCTCCAGGTCAGAACTGGTGTCAGGCAGGGGTGTCTGCTGTCTCCGTTCCTCTTCCTACTGGCCATAGACTGGGTCATGAAGATGACCACAGAGCACAGACGAAGTGGAATACAGTGGACACTGTGGACACAGCTTGACGACCTCGATTTTGCAGACGACTTGGCATTACTGTCCCACACTCGTCAACAAATGCAGGACAAGACCACGAGGCTTGCTGACATCTCGTCCCAAGTGGGCCTCACCATTCACAAACAGAAAACAAAGACAATGAGGCTGAACACAACCAGGGAAGAACCAATCTTGCTTGCTGGCACCCCGTTGGAGGAGGTGGAGTCCTTCACCTATCTCGGGAGCATCATAGACAAAAAAAAGGCGGCACTGATGCATATGTCAGAGCACGAATCGGTAAAGCCAGAGCAGCCTTTCTCCAGTTAAAAAAAGCGTGGAGTTCCAGAGAGCTGTCACAACACACCAAAGTCCGGATTTTCAACTCCAATGTAAAAGCAGTTCTCCTATATGGAGCAGAGACTTGGAGATTGACAAAAACCACAGTCAACAGAGTACAGACCTTCATGAACAGTTGCCTTAGAAGAATTTTGAAAATCCACTGGCCAGAAAAGATCAGCAACGTCAGACTCTGGGACAGAACAGAGCAGATAACAACAGAGAATGAAATTGGGCGAAGAAGATGGGGATGGATCGGTCACAGCCTGAGAAAGCCAGCTTCCAGTATCACTAGGCAGGCATTGTCATGGAACCCCCAGGGAAAGAGGAAAAGAGGTAGGCCGAGAAACTCCTGGCGTCGAGACCTCCAAGCAGACATCAAGAGACTGGGAACCACCTGGAGTAGAATCGAAGGAGAAGCACAGGACAGGAGTTGCTGGAGGTCTCTCGTCGACGGCCTATACCCGGGTAGGGGTGACAGGCGTAAGTAAGTCAATCCACTTATTCTTTGCCTTTTTCATGCTTTTCTTGATATCCTGGTTAATTTCCCTGTATTGTTTACCTCCTTCTACCTCTGATTTCTTTTTCTTTAATTCTCGACCCCGCCGTGAGATGGCCTTAGTTGCCTGCTCGGCGTTAAACCCAAATAACTAACTAACTTTAATTCTCGACGCTTGTCACATAGAACAAAGATGTCAGCTGTAACCCAAGGTTTCTTTGCTTGTCGGTGTTTACCAAGGATCTCACTGGCTGTTTTGGTTACAGCAGTGTTAAATGTGTCGATCAGTGTGTCCACATCCGTGTCTTTTGCACCTAGAAGTAGCAGTGGCGCGAAGTTTCCTCCTATCTTTGCCTGGAAGGCTTCCGCTACCTCTGGGTCTTTCAGTTTCTCGAGGTCAAACTTGATTCTGGTGGGACCCAGTCCCTGCTTGTTGACCATCTTTAGGCGGAGTCGGAAGGTCACTAAGTCATTGTCGCTTCCAATGTCTGCTTCCGGAAAATTTCTTGTCTTGGCAATGTTCACACTGGTTTGGAAGCGTCTCTTCACCATGATGTAGTCAATTTGGTTATGGTGCTCTCCGTTCAGGCTGTGCCATGTCCACCTTCTGGATGCTTTGTGTGGGCCAAACGTGTTCATCAGCTTTAGATCATTTGAGCTGGCAAATTCCAGAAGCCTTAAGCCTCTGTCGTTGGTCTCTGCATTGCAGTAGCGTCCGCATGTGCCTCTCCAGTTCCTAGCAGCATCCTCTCCTATTTTGGCATTCCAGTCTCCCTGCACCACAAGAATGTCTTTCTTGGGGGTCTGGTCCAAGACTTCTTGCAGTTGGTTATAGAAGTCTTCTATTTCCTCATCGCCATAGTCTGTTGTTGGGGCGTAAACTTGTACAATGGTGATATTGAATGGGGTTGCCCTCAAGCGTATGGTGATAAGCCTACTGGAGACTGGCCGACAACTCATGCCAGTGTTCACGATGTCTTTGTGGACGAAAAATCCGACACCCTATTCGTGTTTGTCTTCTCTGCCACTGTAATACAGTTTGTGGTTTTGCTGGGTTGATGTTTCCTCAAGGCTCTTCCATCGTACTTCGCACAGTCCTAGGATGGTCCAGTGGTATCTGTTCATTTCGTGTGTCAGTTCCTCTACCTTTCCAGGCGTTCTTAATGTTCTGACGTTCCAGGTGCCAATGCTGATGTTTCTGGCACGCCCTTTGAACCCTGAGTAAATAAGAAGTCTATATACCCTTCAGCCCTGACTTTATTTGAGAAATTTCTGTTGAAAATGGGTGTGTACAGTAAAATATTTGTAAATAATACTTTACAACAGATATCCCCATAAAGGTATATATGTACAGATTTGCCATTGGATGGACTACCGTTTTATGGATTTGACCACACTTTGTCACATGTGTCATAATGCCTGGTGACAGAAATAGTGACAGGTGACAATAAACTTTTTAAAAAAGTCTTTCGTGCATGACAGGTCACTGGTACTTAACATGCATCACTAAATAGGGTGTCTGTTAGTGTGACACATAAGTGTCCATGCATTTCCAGCATGCCGATACAACGTAAGGCCCCTAACTTGTCACCAGATGTCAATGTTTACACCTGCCACTGATAAGGTATATCCACGGTCTATACAACATGTAATAAGCGGCGTCGAATGATGATCAGTGTGTCTGTGTTGTGTCTCGTACACTATCGGATGGAAGTACCAGTGTTGTAAAGACTATACACGTACTGCACATGTGACCAATGTGTGTCGTTGGTGTCCACAGACTTACCTACAGGTGCACCAAGGTGTGGCATAAAAAAACCGGAATATCAATTACAACCTCAGTCCGAATTCAGCATTACAATCAAGTTGAAGTCATTGCCGTTGTCAGTGACTCAAACGGCGATCGCTCCAGCTGACACTGCCAACACGTGGTTACAAAGCTGCCTCGCGGTAGGTATGCACACATGTCCCTATACATCAAAGCTATCTGCTTTTGAAACCATGTCTCCAAACAAAATTTTATCACTCCGAATATCTACACATCCACTCGCCATTCCGACCGTAATTCCCACGCTAGCGCCGAAAAACTGACCGCATACCACAGACGAACGTACGTGCCGTGTACCGAGTGTAAACAGGATATGTCAGTGCGAAGGGCGAGGTCACCACACGCACAGCGAGGCTCGCGCGTCACCGGGCGCGCGATACGAAACACCTGACACCGCTGTAGCGGTTTGTCGGGTTCAACGGTATACTGACGAGGCCGCGAACCGCTACAGCGGTTTGCCGGGTTCAAACTAAACTAAACTAAACTAAACTAAACTAAACTAAACTAAACTAAACTAAACTAAACTAAACTAAACTAAACTAAACTTTTGATGAACCCAGCTCTCCCTTTCCCACCGCATATATAAGCAAAAGCCGCTGCGGCAACTAAATAATTTAAATATTCGCAATGATCAGGGTTTTGTCTCATTTAAAGGTCAGTTTTCCCGGGTAAAATTCATAGTGTGTTTGGCGCGCTTTATCAATGGATGCTCGTTCATATGCTACAAGAATTTCCACATGCTTGTGCATATGGCGACAAATTCTAGCTTGATCTTATTCTTGATGTTCACGATGAAGTTAAAAATCATGCACGAGAACGCACGCAAAGTAAAGTGCATGCTCCACATTCTTTAATGTGCACATTACGATACGTGCCGCATTCATTCGGAACTGCGGCTTTATTTATGCGGATGCGGCGCGTCTCGAGTGAGGTAACCGCTTCAGTGCCGGCACACAGCGACCAACACGAGCGCTAAAGGGGTAGATCCAAGAATGCACGAAGCACAGATCCTCGTGAGCCCCCGCAATTGCGGGGGCTTATGAGGATCTATGCCTCTTGTAACATTCATTTACACCTCTGTTCCTCAGCTAGACACACTGAGTGAATCTGTTTAACGCATTCAGTCCTGACGCACTACAGCAGGAGATGGGTCGACCATGATAATTCAAGGGTAGTGCCAGATGAGCTTGGCGCCTGTCGGCGCCAAGCTCATCTGGCACTGCCCTTAAATTATCATGGTCGATCCATCTTCTGCAACTGGTGCATAGTCATTAGATGACGCCTCTAAAATTTGGGAATTGCTGCCGTCGGGCTGCATGAGTTAAGAGACACGTATTAGCTGCTGGTACAGCAGGGTCAAACACACAGCCTAGCCGCTTTCAGCAAACCACCCTTTCACAAGAAAAAAATGGGATCGTAGAAGACAGGTGCTCTCCCAATAGAAGTGTTGAAAGGGGAAAGCAGTGTCACCTGTCATTTAACGACCGCCACTTCTATTTGCTTGCCCGTGTTGAAGAAAGAGAAATGTCCCCTTGGGACAATAACGTCTTGTCGTGTCGTGTCTCGCCTTTATTATCTTCTTCTTCTTCTGATTCCTCTGCCACGATCTTATCTTATACAATATTACCTTATCTCATCTTTATACTATTTATAAAAAAACAAACAAACAAACAAAAAGCACAAACAAACAAACAATTTATTTCATCTCGTCTTCATTTATCATCTTGTCTTCATTTATCTTTAGGTGGCAGCAGCTCAATCTAATTCACTCACGAACAATCACTCTTCTTCTATTTTTATTTAATCATCTATTATCTCCCCTCCTCCACCCCCCCCCCCTCCACCCCGACCTCCACCCCCCGCTTTACGTCATCACATCGTCTCCCGAGACAACCTGATACTCAGTTTCTCTTCCAGTATAATCTGACAGGGAAAAGTGACAATCCACTGTCCCGTAATCCCGTTCACATTTTGAGCCAAGTGAGGGCGAAGGACATTATATGTAGCCCGAATAGCAGCAGAATTAACCCCTTCCATGCCAATGGACGCATATTTTGGTTTTCGGAAATCTTCGCTCTTTCAAGGACCAAAAAGTCACAACCGTCTGAGGAACATGCATGCAAATTGGTCTCAGCAAGAGGCATAGATCCTCTTGAGCCCCCGCAGTCGCGGGGGCTCAGGAGGATCTATGCCTCTTGCAGTTGGACCGTGTTCACATTTTCTCGGCGGTGAAGGGGTTAAATTGCGAGAGGTTCCTGCCGAGCTAGTCAGGTCAACTAACGTCACGGTCGATCCACATCTACTGACTAGCACGGATCTATCGCTGAACAGACTGTTAACCCTATTATGGCTGTCGGTAGCAGGAATCATCGCGACAAAAACCGGTACCGACAGCCAAAATGTTAAGCCCTACGGCCCAGATTTGGGTGTTATACGGTTCATCAAAAATTAATAAACGTTATTCTTCATTCAGGCAATATTTATTAAACAGTGCTAATGTTGTCTGCAGTCTACTTTGCTGATGTAGTTTGAAGACTGCATTTTGATATTGAGGAAGCGGATCGACCATGATAGTTCAAGGGTGGTGCCAGAATTGATTGCCGCCTTCTGGCGCCAAGCTATTCTGGCACTGCCCTTGAATAATCATGACTGAGCCATATCCTGGTGTAATATATCCGGGTTGAAAGAGTTAGACCATTCTTACTTGGGAACAAAAACAACGACGACGACGATGACAATGATGATGATGATGACAATGATGATGATGACAATAATAATAATAATAAAAATAAAATATACTATTATTACTGCTGCTACTACCACTAAATCAACATCATAATACCCGTCATATGTATTATATATAAATGCTTTAATCCGTTCAGTGCCAAGAAATCTGAAGACCATCCAACAACCAGAGGTATAGATCCTCATGAGATCCTGCGACTGCAGGGGCTCATGAGGATCTATTTCTCTTGCTGACACCACTTTGAATCCATGTTTCTGGGGCAGCTTTTTTCTTGTTTGTTTTGTTTTTGTTGTTTGTTTGTTTGTTTGTTTTGGTAATGTATTGTATTGCATTGTATTGCATTGTATTGTATTGTATTGTGTTGTATTGTATTGTATTGTATTAACGAAGATTGCAGAAACACAGTCAGCATTAGCTGGCACTCAACGAGTTAAACAGCAAATTCTGTCCGTTGGCTCTGGGCGTAAGAGCGGTATTTCTCATCCAATAACTCTCTCACTTCGCCGCTCACCAATAGATCGATAATCTATTTGATCACTGTCACTCAAGTGACGGGAGAGTGTTCCGCGCAATGCCCTCGCAGAATAGATTGTGAGGGACTTAGATCTAGGAGCAACGTCGAGGTGATTCTGTCGGTAGCGCATCAGTTTTGTCGAGGTGATTCTGTCGGTAGCGCATTAGCTTTGACGAGGCGATTCTGTCGGTAGCGCATCAGTTTTGTCGAGGTGATTCCTGTAGGAATCGCCGCGACAAAATGCGCTACCGACAGCCACAGGGTTAAACAACAGCTCCCCCCCCCCTAAAAAAACCCAAACAGCAACAACAAAAACTAAAAAACAAAAACAAAGAAACAAAAAACAAAACAAAAAAACAACAACAAACAAACAAACAAACAAACAAACAAACAAACAAACAAACAAACAAACAAAAAACAACAACACACACACACAAAAACATGCCGCCCCCCCAAAAAAAAAAAAAAAAAAAAAAAGTTAGTAGTATTTCAACATTGCATCTATCAATACAATTGTCTGTGCAAATAAGACAGAACTATATAGAAATCAGTATCTTACTAAAAAGACAATTTTCCATTTTACGTATGCGTGTGTAACATTAAAATGGACTATACAGGTTTTCAGTTCTGTTTTAATTCAGTTGGCTTAAGCGGTGGCTTAAAGCGATCTGCTCCATGGCAAGCTTTGACTGCTAAAATTCGCCAATGCAACGCGTTATTAATGTTGTCTTGCCTCAGATAAGAATGCGTTAGCCTTCTTTTCACAATCCATGTATGTAGACACACGTACCCGAGATTTTCCAATCAATTCTGAGCTTAAAGAAAGGAACTCACCTGCGCACAAAGGAAAATAGGAGCAAAAACGTCTTTCATTTCACGCCATTCAAATTTCATAATTTTTATTTACGAAAGCCCTTTCGTCCAGCATGACTGTAAGACATACTAAGAACATGTAAAAAAAGAAGATTTCGAGAACTATTAACTCTTTACTGTCTGGAGTAGGTCGCTTTAAGCATTCCTATGCCTACGAAACATGGATCTAAATGGTTGTGTAGCAACCGAGGAGCATACATTCCTAAACATACATAAGTGACTCATGAAGCTCTTTGCCTTGCGCAGATGGAAGAATTTCGTTGTCCGAATGACGAGATTACAATCATTTCACAAGAGAATCACTTTTGAGCGACCACCCTTATGAAAGATCACCTGTCATTAAAGACCATCATTTAGGTGGCTGACGCCACCTAAATGCTGGTCTTTAATGACAGGTGACATTTTTTTTGCTCTTCAAGACTTCTCTTCAGAGAACGTCTGTCTTTTTAAGACCACTTTCTTCTTGCAAAAAGGTGCTTTGCAATATAGAATTTAACTCAATGGCTTCTACTGTAGGAACTCGAACGTCAGTGAAAACAATTCTTACTAACGAGAAGACAGCTTTCAGCACATGCGCCTGACAAGTGCGTTGTTGATACCAGACACTTTCTGCGAGAGAGCCCTCACAACGCACTAGTCAGGTGCCTATGCTTTTTGGGAACTGTTTGGAACATTGTTTCGTGCACGAGTTTGTTGTTTCAGGACACCCCCCCCCCCCTTCCCTCTCCCCCTATCTCACCCCCCCCCCCCCCCCCAAGCAAAAAAAAAAAAAAAAAAAAAAAAGAAAAAAAAAAAGAGGAACCCGTAGTAGTTTCCTGCGTGTAAGTACCACCGGTATAAATAAGGCTTATCGATGCTGGCCAGCAACAGAAAGGATTCGGCTCAAAGGGTCGGGTCCCGGTGGAGTACCTTCGGGTTAGCCGCAGCACAGGCGGCGCTATGCTTTCGCACTGATAGCTAGAATTCAAATGACTCATCGGGACTGCACGAATGATGTTACATAGGTCGGCCGACGGTTTAAGAGTTCCTGCAAGACTGCGAACTCGCATTATGATGATCTACGTCCCTTTGCAGACGAGAGATAGGTTTCGGTGGTCAGAGGAGGAGAATAGGAAAATCCACTAAGCTTAATGAAATCTGCGTCAACTCGACTAAGTGCTGATGATGGAGACGACTGTCGTTTCACTGGCATGGTGGGGGACATCTAGTGTAAGGGCCGCTCATAAACTCGTAACGTTTCTTCAGCTTCGCACAGTTCACAAATTCACTGCTGACAAACTGAAGGAATGGTATTGACACCCAACTGCAAGAGGTATAGATCCTCATGAGCCCCCGCAGTCGCGGGGGCTCATGAGGATCTATACCTCTTGCTGAAACCACTTTGTATGAGTAGCTGGTCGTTTCACTTTGGTCAGATAAAAGGACGCTCGTGGGTACAGTTCGACTTGTTTTGGACAGAGAAACACCTTCAGAGACAAAGAAACGGTCACACTGATCGATAAATGGTCATTATAATAGATAGACAGACGGGCAGACAGACTAATTCGGCCCTGTTTAGGCAAATGGCAATAAACCAATTTTTGTAGAAAAAGCGAGGTTTTCCTTGTATTACAATGAGACTGATATCGCTTTTCACAAAAAAATATCTAGCTGTCTTTTGTTTTCACAGCGCAGAGCTGGTGGATGGAAATCACCAACCGAGAATGAGAGACAAGAAACAAGAAAAACGCTGAGTCAGCACTTCTGCCATTACAAAAGCCAGTATGTCCATTTCTTTAAAGCGAGATTTTCATTGTATACAAACCAAGGGGAATCACAGCGCTGGACAGACAAACAGTTAGATCCCCTGCCCTCGCCTATCAGGCACCCAATCGTTACATTGTTGTGTAATGTTCTGTGCATCTACTGTGGGAAATTAGGGTATTTACCCGACCACATATACTAGCGCACCTTCGTGTTTGTGTATGTATGTTTCTCCTGCCTACTTCCTAAGTTCCGGAGAAAGACATGGGTTATATAAGAGACCTGATCCATTCTTTTTGAGGATGGAAATGATCGTCTTGTTCTATACCTGCGTATTTCTCTGTGGGCTGGCGATTGGGTGCCTGATAGGCGGGGGCATGAGATCTAACTGTTTGTCTGTCCAGCGCTGTGATTCCCCTTGGTTTGTATACAATTCTGCCAGCGCTAGCCTCACCTATCTGGTTTGTGAGATTTTCATTGTAAAACAATGAAAATGTCACTTTTCTTTTTAAAAAAAAGTGAAGACATTACTTACTTTTGCCATATACAACGGTAAACTTACACGTTATTTTTATTTTAATTATTATTTTATTATTATTATTATTATTTTTACGACAGTCAACATCTCTGTCTGAATTTTATAACTGTCGGACGTACAGACGCTGAAATTTCTCTAAGTTTGATGACCTTGTATTTACTACATGCGTTTTAGACCATCTGTGACATGATCTCAAGAATGTCACGGAATGCGTAGCAACCAGCTAAATTCACTTCTGTCAGAGTTCATTCCAAAATAGACTGTGGCCGCCTGATGAGGTTTCCATCACACAGCTGTCATAAATCTAATTTCCCTGGAGACCACGTGATCCAGAATTTTAAAAAAAACGTGTTGAACAAGCCACACGCACTTGTAACTTGTTCAAACTAAAAGAACCGGTCAAATAGTTAGATAAGAGTGCATCTGCTATCCGCTTTTTTTGACAAAAAGTGCATCAAATAAAACTGCTGTTGCACGTGCAAGTAATCATGCTATAATTGGCCTGGAAGGCAGACCTGTAAACTATCAAAAACAAAAGAGGCCGAAAAAGAAATTCTAGGGCATTCGTTTTCACTGTACGAAGCAGGCCCTATGGGAAATCAACGAATTAATACAATTCTTTCGCTTCCAAGGCCAACTGCGGGGAATAGATCCACGGTGCCTCAAGAGTAGTGCCTGATTAGCTTGGCGCCTACAGGCGCCAAGCTAATCAGGCACTACCCTTGAGTTTTCATCATCGATCCATCTCACGTGAACTTAATGATTGACAGGCAATTAGACGATGTGAACCGCTTGGATCTGGGCCGCCAAAAAAAAACACACACACAAAAAAAAAACATTGCTATAAGGCTAGCTGGGTGTATACATTATTTACTTGACTTTATTTCGTCTCAGTCTGATAGAGAAAAAAAAAGTAGGTGGAGCGAAAACTGGTACCACAGACGTAGTTTGAGAAAGTGTTTTATTTCACGACGTGCATCCATTATACTCAAGAGCAAAAGAAACGCGCCATTTTTGGGAATCGTGTTTCCGATGATTGCAAAAATAACGCAGTCGCGGGGGGTCATGAGGATCTATGCCTCTTGCTGAAACCACTTTGTGTGAGTAGCTGGTCGTTTGGTCAGATAAAGAAGGTGTTTCCTCAGAATAGGCCGAAAAGTATCCATAGTATCCCAGTGTTGGCGTCAGAATGGTAATGACATACAATTAAACGAAACATTATTTTCCAAGTCTAAAACATTAGTTGCTCAGACCCACAGTCACAGTCAGAAGCACAGCAATGTGAATGCAGCAATCTGCAATTCTAAGCGTTTGTTTTATTTTGTTACACCCCAGTCATTTCCACGCTTGAAACTGGAAAAAAAACAAACAAACAAAAAAATAAAAAAAAACACGAAGGAAAAAACAACACCGGAAATCTCTTACCCGCTTGCAAATGGCCGCAGCTGTGAGTTGTTTGATTGGGCAATTCGTTAGACAGATGAAAGCATTTTTTTTTGGTGAAAAATGAAAATGATCGCGGAACAGAATTGTTAACCTGAACGGAAAACGTTTAGTATTAGTGTGGATCCAAATGGATCCAATTTGTTTTTTAGAATTCAGAGACCGGAACTATTTCTTACTGATGGTGATGGCGTGGAAAAGGTTGGGATGCAAAAACTTTCACACACGGGTATCAACTACTGCGGATAATTATCAAATTTTTGCTTCAGAAGACCAAATGGATTGATGATAAATTTGTCCAATCTACATTTAACAAAAAATAGCAGGAGATAGATTAACAGACCACTGAAGGGCAGTGCCTGATTAGCTTGGCGCCTAAAGACGCCAAGTTAATCAGGTACTACCCTTCTGCTATCATGGTCGATCCGTCGGCCAGCTGGCGCTGGACGTGAAGGCGCAACTCGGTCACTTTCCTGGATATTGCTACCGCGAGAGGTCAAGGTGTCGATGTTTTATTGACGTGATTACCGCTGAAGACTGACTTTCGTGTGGGAACATTACACTGCAATACACTATCGCGAACACTGTTAATAACAAAGTATCATTAGCTCTGTTTTTCACTATTTCAGATCTCGGTTACGATTCTATCTAGAGTTAGTTTAAGTATGGGATTAACCCCGACTGCTGCTAAACCTTTCGGCCGTCTTAACTCCTTCAGCCCCGACACCCCACAGCAAGACATGGATCGAGCATGATAGTTCAAGGTTGGTGCCAGAATAGCTTGGCGCCCATAGGCGCCAAGCTATTCTGGCACCACCCTTGGACTAATATGCTCGATCTGTCCCTAGAATTGTAATACAGTCCTTCAGAGGGTAACTTCAAAATTTGAGGATATCCCCGGGTCAGGGGGTAGAATGTGTTAATGCAAGTCAGTCACGCCTCTCTAAATGGATGGTTTTATATGGTGGTAACAACAACAACAAAATCAACAACAGTAGCAACGACAACGAATAATAATGATAATAATAATAATAATAATAATAATAATAATAATAATAATAATAATAATAATAATAATAATAGCAGTCATACTATAGGGGCCTTACCTAATTTTGTAAATCGGCTTAAAGCTCGCTCACGTGAAACACGCATTCACTCCGAGTACAGGACATTAATATGTTGCGAAGTGTCAGCACAGCTATTTTCATTACTACCACTATTGTTAACAGTACATTATTATTATTATTATTATTATTATTATTATTATTATTATTATTATTATTATTATTATTATTGCTATTGTTATTATTACATGCCTGCTGAAAAGTGCGCATTTCTAACTATCTAACTTTAACAAACTACAGCGGCAGCAGTGCACGCGGGGTGGGGGGTGGGGGGGTTGGGGGGGGTGGGGGGGGGGGTGCAGTGGGGGGCTTGATAAATATGTGTTAGGTTAACTAGGTCTGACGCTGGAGCACGATAACTGGGTGTATCATAATTATGTATTTATAACCCCTTATTATAATTATATAATTATATGTACCCACTCCATATAGTTTGCTCATCTTTGACACGTGTATTGATATATTGCACAACAAGCAAATTAATATTAATTAAATTGCTTGATGTAGTTTCCTTCCCAAAATCCCTTGCGCGCCAAGAAGACTCGATCTTGATGATACTTGCATTGTCAAAACGGAAACACAAAATATGCTCACACTGCAACATTGCTGAATAGTCTTTGAAATCACATTCGTGGTGAGCAAACGACGTTAAGCCCTAAACGTTTTAAAACGGTTTTTTTTCTTTCATATCCATGTCAATTCCCAAACCAGCTGGTTCACATTTTAAAACCGTTTGCAATTCGTGCATTATGCACAGCAGTGGTGGACGGATTGATCACAGCAGTCACGTGGTGGACGGATTGATCACAGCAGTCACGTGGTGGACGGATTGATCATGCTAGCGTTACCCCTTCACTGCCGAGAAAAAAGTAAGCACGACCCCATTGCAAGAGACATAGATCCTCATGAGCTCCCGCAGTTGCAGGGGCTAGTGTGGATCTATGTCTCTTGCTGACACCATCTTGCATGTATGTTCCTTAAACGGCTGGAACTCGTTGGCGATGAATTAATTGTAAGAAACACAACCTCCGTCCACTGGCACTGAACGGGTTAAAGACAATTTATATCTTAACGTCGGACTATCACTGTCGTCTCACCTCGAACAGATTGCTATATCAATGAAGCGGAATACAATGTCCGATGCACCCGAAGCTGCACCACCACCACCACCAACAACAACAACAAAAACTGCGCCCTGAAATACAACGAAAGACTTGCGATTCACAAAACCGACTTCCTGCCCTTCATCTTCACGGTCAGAAGAGGAAGGACACGCACACTTCAACACTTGTTCTCGAAAGATAACGGACCACAACGAAAAAAGTGCAGATGTGGACAAAACCCTGCTGAGAACAGATTGAAAAACCCACACAAAAAAAACCCCACAATGTACTGGATCTTAGATCCGTTTTTCCAATGTCAAGAAAATATAAACACCATTAAACTGCAAAAAGGTATAAATCCTCATGAGTCCCGCGGTTGCAGGAGCCCATGAGGATCTATGCCTTTTGCTGACAGCACTTTGAAACTTAGTTCCCTGAACGGCTGCTGTTGTTTTTGGCGTGGAATTAACAAAGATTTTAGAAACAAAATGTGCATTGATCAGCTTCTAGTGTCCAATCACCTTGGAGCCGGGAGACTTTAAACAGAAGCGTAGATAGACAGACAGACAGACGGGATGAGATGAGATGAGATGAGATAGAGAGATGAGATGAGATGAGATAGAGAGATAAGATAGAGAGATGAGATGAGATGAGATGAGATGAGATGAGATGAGATGAGATGAGATGAGATGAGATGAGATGAGATGAGATAGAGATAGAGATAGAGATAGAGATAGAGAGAGAGAGAGAGATAGATAGATAGATATCACCCAACTGGCAGTGAATGGGTTACAGTCGGATATGTACAATTTTTGTTGGGGGGGGGGGTGACGGGGGAAGGGGGGGGGGGTCGCGGTGGGGGTGGTGGGGGTGGGGGTCGGGGTGGGGTGGGTGTAGGGGTAGGGGGGGGGGGAGTGGGGTGAGGGGGTTGGTGTGTGTGTGTGGGTGGGGAAGGGGGTAGACTTGTTCATTTGTTTGCTTTTTCCTCTCTTCTCAAAACTTACAATACCGCCAAACTTTCAAAAAAAATCGTTTTACTTACCACAAACACGGAGTTGAAGAACAAGCAATCGATGCAGCCTGTTCCCCTTTTGTGTGTAGACACGGCGCTGATCTTTCTAAGTGCAATGATGCTTGAAGAACTCGTAGCGTGTTCCATCACGAGATTTCTCTCTGGACTTTACAGTGCGTAGGATCTGTTTCCCTGGCAAAAATTCTGTTTCTGTTGGAGTCTGTGTGCTACTAGGATATGCGTGCGCTGGTCTGTGATTTTAGACCTTACGGCGTTCGCCGTAAGGTCTAAAATCACAGGCCTGCACACACTGCTATTTTATTCCTCGGCTTGTTTTCATTGAAGACGGTCTCATCGCGATCCAGGTGACTAAGACTGTAAACTTTTTAATTGCCCTCATCAAGTTGTACTTCCAATGTTCCTAAGAGGAGCTCTAAACAACTTCTGAACACTGCACAGGGCGATGAAGTCCACGAGTTGCATGCCCCTGACCAGCTTCCAGCGCCGGTGTGGCGCAGGGGCACATAATTCGCGCATTTCCTCGCCCTGTGAAAACTACAGTTTTGGTGAACATGAGGGCTCAAAGAAGATCTAGACACTACACAACACAGATGAGTGGTGAGCTTCACTATTTTGTCGTAAATCATTCTGCTCGCAAATACAGTCTTCAAGTGTATTATCACAGTCAGAAGAAAAGCGAATTCTGTATGCTTTGGTGGAACAATTTTGGTTGATCACAATATTCTTGCATCAAAGGAAGTTGAACGTAGATGATTATGATGAAAAAAAACCTTCCTCCGTATCCAGGGAAAGTGTGTTTTTACATATCATACTAATGCTCAATCCAATAGCCATCCTCCCTACGGCTAAAACTTCCACATTTTAGAGTATTGTTTCTGTAGAGGAAACAGCTGCTTCCACTTCAGACAACTGTAACATTTAATTAAAACTGTTTTTCACGCAAGGCAAATACGGATCTCACGCTCTATGGCTGGAACTTGCTATTGTGACAGGCATACATTCTCACGTCAGCCTACTTAGTTTGGTGTTACCACTGTTGAAAAGGAAATGTTTCAACGTGAAATAGCCGTGTATTTGTTCACATTGAAACTTGTAAAGCTCCTCGCACGTGTGAATATCACAAAGAATAGAAATAATTCTTCCTCTAAAATGACCTTTACATATCCCAGAAAACTCTTCGGGAAATGACATCTGCACGCTTTTAACCCTTTGCCTGTCGGTAGCGCTTTTTGTCGAGGTGATATCTTCAGGAATCACCTCGACAAAAAGCGTCGCCGACAGCCAATGCATTAACCCCTTCAGTGCCACTGATCGTAGATTGTAGTACGTCTGAAATCTGTGCAACTTCAACGCGAAAGAGCCCCAGCCGTTTCACGAACAATGGATAGAAAATTGTGTCAGCAAGAAGCATAGATCCTCATGAGCCCCCGCAATTTCGGGGGCTCATGAGGATCTATACCTCTTGCAGGAGTGAGGTGTTCGCATTTTTCTCGGCAGTGAATGGGTTAATGCGTGCATATTGACCTGGGAAACACCCCAGCAGGCATCAATTCCGTAGTAAAACACCATTTACACGAATAGTACATTGCTTGGCTTGCAGACCACCAACACAATCCTCGGAGGAATGACGTAAGTGCAAAAGTTCTAGCCATTCAGACGCGCGCACCTCCTCTCCGGTCAGCAGAAATATATGACTAAATCCTTCAGAGAAGTAATACGCTCATTTGATTTTAATTTGATGGCGGGCGTTGTCATCCGAATCGCAGACACACAATCTCGTGTTTAAACTCGCACGCGCACAAAATGTAGAGAAAGAAGAGAAATACTTGTGCTCAAAGTCCTGAGATGCATTGCAAAGAAGAAAAGGTGCCCAAATTTCTTCAGAAAAGAACATCCACTGAATTGCTTTGTAGTGGATAACGCTAAACTCCCTCATATCCGCCAAGTTAATGACGGCTAGCTCACTCACAGTGGAGATGGGTTACGTATCGACATTAAAGCGCGTCGTGTACCGTGTAATAGGCGATTATAGCGTTTCCGCAGGCTTTAAACACAGACGTAGGTCCAGCACAGATACAGCCACTGCTATCGTCTGCCACGTCCAGTTTTGTGAGCATAAAATTTGTTGAAGTTCTCCGTGATGATTGGCACTGGGATGGCCAATGTCAAGACACCCGTCAAAGTGCATATCATGCCGATGATCTTCCCGAAAACCCCCACGGGAACAACGTCACCGTAACCCACTGTCGTCATGGTGATGATGGCCCACCAGAAGCCGTCCGGTATAGAGTTGATTTGCGAGCCCGGGATACCGATCTCGGCAAAGTACACGGCCGAGGAAAAGAGCAAAATACAAACCACCAGGGCTACTAGGAAGAGACACAGGCCGCCGATGCTGGCCTTGAATGTCAGGATGAGCACCTGCAGGCCGGCCGAGTGCTTGGTCAGCTTGAAGATCCTCACGAGACGGATGACCCGGAGGAAGGCGAGCGAGGCGCTGGACCTGGCGCCCTCACACGTGGGGTTGGAGAGAAGGTTGAAGAGCGTGACGTAATAGGGCACGACAGCAGTGATATCCACGAGGTTCTTGAAGTCCTTGATGAACTTCTTCTTGCTGGGGCACACGACTACTCTGATCAGCACCTCCAGGGTGAAGAACGCCGTGCAGATCGTCTCCAGGATGAAGAAGGGTTCGGTAAAGTCCGGTTCTTGGTCGCCCACACACGTAGAGTTGCTGAACTGCGGCAGTGTCTCAACACAGAAGAGGGCGATGGAGATCACAGTGACGATGACGGAGATGATGGCGATGACGTAGGCCAGCATGGAGGTCTCGGGGTACTCCATGGTGATCCAGATCTTGCGCTGTAGTCCCTTCTCCGGCAGCAGCATGCGCTCGGCCACGTAACCCTCGTCCGTCCGGTACTCCTCCACCACATCTTGCTCAATCTCGAAAAAGTCCAGCTCCGTCAGGAAAATGTCGTCAGGCACGGGTGGCGGCCGCTTTAACCGGCCCCCGTACAGATAGTAGTGAAAAATGGCGTCGAATGTCGGTCTGTGGCGATCAAAGAAATACTCGTCCTTGTTTTTGTCATAGAACTTTTGTCTTTTGCACGGGTCGCCTAGCAACGTGTCGGGGTGTCGCTCCAGCGTGGAGCGCCAGGTCTCGAAGTACTGTCCGCTAACGTTGATCACGATACGGTCACACGTGTCGATTGAACACTGATGCTGCATGGGCAGCAGTTCGCCGGACCGTGACTTGCATGCACGCTGTGGTTTGGGCGGGCCCCGCTTGCTGTCCTTGTCGTGTGACGGGTGGTGGTGCAGCCACAGCTCGCTCCCGTCACCGTCAGTGTTGAGGCGCTCGCGGGAACTGAACGTCCGCCGGTACGGGGCCTGGTTGAGCAGCGACACCACCGCCATTGCTGGTCAGGCATCTCCGACACACGCCGCAGAAAGTATTGGACTGGACTTATTCTCCTGTCCCTAGTTTATGTCCCTTGAAGTCCGACCACCTTCGCACTTTGTCGATGTTTGGCCAGTACAGTAAATCAGCTCTAAAAACGCGCCACAGCAAAAGAGTGACTTAGTGGTGACTGTCAGTGTCGTCTAATTTGAAAGTTCATGAAATGTACATGCACTTAGATAATGCTCTGATGTACCGGACATGATTAGGATTTTATCTGTTTTTCTAGGACGAGAAAAAGGTTTTATGCGCAATAGCATGCGTGTTTATGCACTGAATGTGTCCAAACATATTATTCTTCTGTGTATTTCACGAGCAGTGATCGTGTCTGCAGCACTCAAACGGAAATCCATTTCACGTAGGCTTCTGTCGACAACAAAGTCGGCATGGCGACACCGCTCTCTGACGACGTGCAATTCTTTGATCTGGTTTTAGCGACTCATCTTCCAGCTGATCGATGCTCTCCAGTCCTTGGAGCCAGTGCCGTCCGCTCGATGGAATTTTGTCTGAAAACAGAGAAGAAAGCACATAAAACAATAACATAATCAATATTTTTCACTCTTTTGTTTTTGTCACACAAACTTAGCCCTTCCCTGCTAGTAGTCGCAGATTGTGTCCCTAAAACCTTCGTAACCCTTTGGCTGTCGGTAACGGTATTTGTCATGACGATTCCTACAAGAATTATCGCGAAAAAACCCCGCTACCGACAGGCATAGGGTTAACTCAAAACCAAGTAACCCTGAGCGTCCAAGGAACACAAATACACAGAGGATTCAGCAAGAGGCATAGCTCCTCAAGAGCCCGCTCGTCAGGATGTATTGCAGTTGCTAGTGTTCAGTTTTTCTCGGCAGTCAAGGGGTTGATATTAGATAGTCGTACTTTGTCCTTGTTTACCGCGTCGTCCCCCCCCTTCCCCCCTCCCACCCCGGGGGAGCTGGGTGGTTCTGTGGTAAAGCGTTCGACTCTTGTCCGAAAGGTCCCGGGTTCGAATCCAGCTGGGGTCACAGTTTGTTCAGACCCTATTCGGCGCCCCGTCTTTGAAATCACCTTCGTGGTGGACACAAGACGTTAAGCCCTAAATGTTTAACGTTTCCTCCCCCCCCCCAACCCCTCTACCCCTCTGTCTCCACCTCCCCCAATTTTATCCGCGCGCTGCAGAGGCCGATCAGGATCTATGTGTTTTGCTGACCAAATTTCCACTGACAGCACAGGATTAAGAAGCCGATTTATGTCCCCTGACAAGGGCTGTTAACGTTACGATGTATAGGCTTTGATTGATTGTACATTGCTTAACGTCCCGACAACAACAAGGCTTTCTCAGGACGTGCCTGCACTGCTTGTGAAAAAAAAACTAAACAGAAAATTGAATGTATGTCGCCAGCCGGCAAATACGTTAAATAAACCTACAACATGGGGCCTAAATAAAGCTAAGACCATTTAGCAACACACATCCAATATCAAGAGCTACAGGCAGTGCAGACAGTAGGGAGAGTTTTAAAAAGGCAAATACAGGTGAATGGACAAAGGGTAGACAGAAACGCATGCCCCAGAATAGAGAGAAAAACCCACCCTGTGGGGCTGACCAGGGTGACCCTGGGAACTAAAAAATACCTAACCCCACCCAAGTCCCCCAGGGCAGACCCGGGTGGGGGGACGATGTATAGGCCTGTCAAAGGTACGTAACTTACGGATTTATTCGCCCCTCTCTAATAATACTATAATAATAATACCGTTATTATATAGGCGCTTTTTCTCAATTTTTGGGCGAATCGACTCAAAGCGCCGCGAACTGAAACCCAACACGCACACTCACGTAACAGACACGGATTTACGCCATTTAAGACAAACACAGTACAAGACAGACGAAGGGCCAGTTCAGCTACTGAAGTTACCGAGATTTTTGATCGCTTGTATTTGAAATTTGTAAAGTGGCCTGAAACCGGTACCAAAGTTTGGGGGGTGGGGGAGGGGGGGGGGTGGAGGGTGGAAGAACCGGAGTACCCGGAGAAAGAACCCCCGACGGTCCGCCCGAATTAACGGTGACACTTACCAGAGGAGAAAAGTCCGACGCCGGAACCCGTTTTCAAACCTCGCACCTTTGGCATTGGTGGCAGGCGCCTTAACCACTGCGCCACGGACCGCCCTCTCTTAGACATGTACCTGTTATGTCGTCTGGCTCTTAAGGCCCCGCCACACGTGCCGGTTGTGCCCCGATTTTGAACCCGATTCCGATCCGATTGCGATCGGATGACGTCAATAATCCGATCCGGTCCCAATCGGTTGGGAATCGGGTGTCTAGAACCTGCTCTATTTTCCCGATCCGATTCGGCCCCGGTTGTAAGCTTCAACCAATCAGAGCGCGTCTCGCAAAGCACGTCGTTTCACAGTTTGCAAATGGCGGAACACGCCTGTTGTGATCAGTACCACCGTCGTTGCCGATGTCTCGCCCGCCTCTTCCTGAATATGATGCAAAACTGCTGATAATGCAAGCCCATCATCATCACTGTCAAAACTAGCAGCCATTTTGCAGAACAGGTACGACTTTGATCTTCGGTTCAAACCGGTCGGCCGCTAAACAAGTCGGGAAATATGTGGCAGTGCACACGTTTTTTAGTCCGGCCCGATCACCTACCGATTCGAAAACTGATCGGGAATCAGTCTCAAAACCGGGCATGTGTAGCGGGGCCTTTAGTCTATAACGGTTAACTCCTTTGCAGCCGGGACACAAGAAGCATTAGTACAGTAAACTCCGAATATAACAAATCGTCAGGGGACCCAATTGCTTCTTGTTGTCATATCCGAAGTTTGTTATAAGCGAAGTAATTTACATAGAAAAAGTGCTGAGGGGACCTCGGAAAAAGTATTGTTATATTATTATATGTCTACATTAAAAAAAAAATCCGACCTTGTCATAAGCGAAGTCGACTATTACACAACAGCAAGAGGCATAGATTCTCATGCGCCCCCGCATGCGCGGGGGCGCATGAGAATCCATGTCCCTTGTGGCCCTATGCACATCTGTTCCTGAAGTAGAAAGGGACTTGGACACTAAGATGGTTTCAGATGCAAATCGCGTGTTTAATAAATAATAATAATTACGGTATTTATAATGCGCGTGTCTTATAATAATTATAACTCTAAGCGCGCACTCACAACTCGCGCACGCATGCGCACGCTTTTGACAATGACTCACGTACCACAAATACATTACGACAGTCAGCTTGGGGAAGGGGGCGGGGGGGGGGGGGTGAGTGTGGTGATGTTATAGTGCTAGAACTGTGAACGGGTTACGACTGAGGCGGTTGCGTCCTCTTCACTATGCGCAAAAAGTCATCGGGCTGATAGTCGGCCACAGTTAGCCAGCGCACGTCCGTGCGCTGGCTAACTAAGGCCGACTATCAGCCCGACAGCTTTGTGTCTGCTGGGATTTTGCCATGGTGCCTAACGACAAACAAAAAAGGAAACTACGCCGATGTTTTGTCATTGTTGTCCATGGGAAAAATCGATGTCGAACGCAGTTCATACGATGGGCATAAGTATGTTTACGCGTAAGCTTTTAACATTGTTATTACCAAAGGTTTTCACGTCGAAGCATAATGGAAATTGAATTCGATTTTTTAACTGACATAATGCCTTCTGTATCTTTCGGATGAAAAGAGTGTTATCGATTAGATTTTCAGCCCTGCATACGTAATATAGTGATGTACAAGATAATAATAATGATAATAATAATAATAATAATAATAATAATAATAATAATAATAATAATAATAATATAACATATATTTTTTAAATAATGAAAATAATAATAATGATAATAGTAATAATAGTAATAATTTATTATGATTATATTTAAAATATATTATTATTATTATTATTATTACTTTAACATTATTATTAATAATTCATTATGATTATTATTTTAAAATATATTATTATTATTATTTTTAAAAAATCATTATTATTAATAATTCATTATAATTATTATTTTAAAATTATTATTATTATTATTATCATCATCATCATCATCATCATCATCATCATCATCATCTTCATCTTCATCATCATCATCATCATTATATTACTATTATTATTAAGTCCAAAATGACACACCAAAATAAATTATATGCTGAGAACACAAGCATGCTGTGTCCAGCACTAGTTTTCAAGCCTTAGATAAAACCAAAAATAAAAGCGATATCCACACGTGAGGGGAGGCGTAAGAAGTAGGCGAACAGAAGGAATTCAGAAACTTTAACTCCCTAGCGACTAAAATTCGGGAAGTTTAGATCTAATTTGCATACGCCCTGAAGTGAAATGGGCGTCTTGGTGCTCATCTGGGAGAACACAGAACTTGACGTCTGACGTGACTCAGTTACACCTGACCCAGTTTGTCTCTCTTCCCTTCCCAATGCGCAAAAGGCCATCGGGCCGACGTTGACCCGCACATGGCTGTGCGCGGGCCAACGTCGGCCCGATGGCATTTTTGCGCATTGGGTTAGACCATCCGGGAGAAAGAAAAAGCATCAGAAAATAAGCGAGCAAGCAAGCCATCCAGCGAACAAGAAAGTGAGCAAAGAAGCAAACAAGCAAGCAAAGAAACCAACATACCAACCAACCAACAGCCAGCCAACCAACACCCCAACCGACCAACGAACCAGCCAACCAACCACTTAACCAACCAACCAACCAAGAACCAGAAATTCAAAGAACCAACACCCCAGCCGGTCAACAATCGAACGAACGAACGGTTGAACAAGCCAACCAACTAATCAACCAACAAAACGACACCCCAACCGACGAACGAGCGAACCAAGCAACCAACAAACCAACCAACCCAATATGTAACTACGCATGTGCCTGCATGTTAGGCTGGCCGCTGGCATTGTTCACGTTACCAAAACCACACGTTTGGAATTTCGGTTCTCCAGACAGGTTCTGTTGAGTGTGTGGCTATCACGCAATAGACTGTCGTAAAATTCTAAACAATGTACATTGTATTGCAATAAATCATTTGAGACCTGGCACATACAGATACGCGGCTTTAGCCGCGTAACTGTATGTACCATGTCTGGAATGAATTATTAGGAGCGAGCAGCACTTAACACTGGTGCATTGTATAGCATGCTGTACAGTTGTCCCTGGTGAATTATTATTGACTTGAAACACCCTGAATAGACTTGCTCCTTTTGGTACCTTTATTTTTCTGTTTTCCAAGGCTTCGTTTCAAAATAAATTGAAAACTTTTCCTGTAGGAATCACACTGATCAATACCCAAATGCAAGAGGTATAGATTCTCAAGAGCCCCCGCGCCACAGGCGCAGGAGCTCACCAGAATCTATGTCTTCTTCCTCGCCTGACTCATACCTTCCTCAGACGTTAAGAAATTTTAAATTCATGGTTTTAGAGAAAATAGTTTTAACCCGTTGGAGGAAAATGGTTAAGGAATTATTACGTCATAATAAGATTATGCGGTCAAGTTAGTGTTAACCGAACAAAGTCTTTCCTGATTATATCAGACTTTCAACAGCACTAAAGCTAGCATAATATTAATCCCATGACGTTATCTGACATCAAATGTCAATGTCACAAAAGATCCCATTTGTAAATGATCTTTGACGTCACTTCCTCACTTCTCGCTAGGAGAGAAATGATTTAAAAGTAGTCCGCAAGAGGCATAGATCCTCAAGAGCCCCCCCCCACAGCTCCCCACAGCCCCCCCCCTCGCGCGATGCGGGGGGGGGGGGGGGGGCTCATGAGGATCTATGCCTCTTGTATTTGCGAGTCCTTCGCCGGAAAAGTTTTATCGATGGATGTTGAATCTATAGCATTCAATTCACGCGCCATCTGCGTTGGCGATTGTTGCAAGCTGGCGTGAATGTTGAATACAACTCACGCCACAGCTCAATAAACATCGTGTCATTAACGTCGCATCACTGGACGACATTGTTCAATGGCAAGGTCCCAAGGCTTTTCAATCATTAATTTTCATTTGTATCTGGCATACCACGTAAGGTATCGTCAACGTAGAAGATAGAAACAAATGTGACAAGTTCATCACGTTCAGTCAGTATATATATATCACAGTAACAGACCTGAACAGGTCACTCCCTCTTTTCCCTTTTCAAAAACTGTTTTTCTCCAAACTAAAAAAACTAATGAAACAAAAATGATATTATAAAATATCCCTTCTCTTTTAGCGCCGCAGGACCTAACCGTGAATTAACGAACGAACAAAGGGTACAATAATGTCACTAGTTACGGACACACCATGAAAGGTCTCGTCACCGTATAGATAAACATCGCTGAGAAGAAAAGCGAACACGATCTAACCGCAGTCGCGCGGGGGTTCATGAGGATCTATGTCTCTTGCTGATGCCAATATGCATTCATTGGACGGTTGTGGCGTTTGGTCGTTGAACGGGCAAGACAAAACATGCGTCCAATGGCAGGGAAGGGGCTAACACATGCTGCTTCTAGAGTACCAACGAACTGTTTAATAATTTCACTGGTACAGTGCATACTAAGCAACCGCCGCTAGATGACCTTAGTCGCCTGTTCGGTGTTCAAACTCCAGTACCTAAACTACCCTACCAGCATACTGAGTTAGGGTGTCGTCCACGTTGGACAGGAAAAGCGTCGCTGAAACACCTTGTGGGCAAGAGTAACAAAGAGCCATTCAGGTATATTGCACTTGTGTTCGAACATATCAACTTAAGTACCGAAGAACCTGTTTTTAACAACCACCTCTATTGCAAGAAAAAGAGGTCTTAAAAGACAAGTGCTCTCTCATAAAAAAAAGTCTTGAATGGCAAAAGGTGTCACCTGTCATTAAGGTGGGTACAGCCACAGTCACAGCTACAGCCACCCTGAATGATTTTCATTAATGACAGGTGATATCGCTCGATAAAGCTGCTGTTAAAGGGGACGATAGGTGTATAAATCATTTATCAAGAAGCGAAGGGAACGCTGTATGCTTAGCAGACTTTTGCACCATTTGGAGTTCCAGGGAGTGCATCAAGTCGGAGTGAGCATCTACGGAGTGGGTGGCTTTAAACCATAACTATCGACTACGATAGTTCAAGAGTGGTGCCGGAATAGCTTGGCGCCTGCACGCGCCAAGCTATTCCGGCACTACCCTTGAACTATCATTGTCGATCTGTCTCCTGAGCTGATGCAGTCTTCAACTGAAAGTACACCTCCCCCCAAAATGGGAATTTCAACAGTTAGCCTTGGGGCTCAGCTTGATGAGTGAAGAGCCTTGAAAATAGTCTCTGTCTCTGTCCGTCTCTCTGACGGTGTCTGTCTGTCTGCCCCCTCCCCTTCCCCGCTCATCCTCCTCTCTCTCTCTCTCTCTCTCTAATCTATAAGCTCACACACGCACGTGCCAGAACAAAGAATTTCAGTTTTCAAAAAGCAAACGTCTTGGTCCCATGGAGCGCCCCATGAATAATGGAGAGAAAGCAATATTGATTTTGAGAACCAACAAGAGAGGATAGGCCAAGAGTAAGTAAGTAAAACTCCACATTGAAGCACCGCCTGAGGAAAGACCTTAACCTTTCACCGGCGAGACGGAAAGTTGCATCGCCTGCCTGCAAGAGGCATAGATCCTCATGAGCCCTCGCTATCGCGAGGGCTCATGAGGATCGATGACTCTTGAATCACTGGCCTCATTCAAATCCGTGTGTTTCAAATAGGCGATGGTATTCCGCAAACAACTCCGTCACGAGTTTAATAGATAATAATAGAGGTTGTAATTTAAGGAGTAGAGTTGTTATCAGTCCTCAGTGCAGAAGGATCGACCGTGATGGATTGAGGGAAGTGCCTGATAGGTGATTTCCCCAGCCATGCACAATTCATCAACACTGTCATGTGTGTGTGTGTTTGTGTGTTTGTGTGTGTGTGTGTGTGTGTGTGTGTGTGTGTGTGTGTGTGTACGTATGTTGTGTGTGTGTGTGCGTGTTAGCTGTTAGCCTTTTCATTGTATCAGCGCTTTGAGCTACTTTTAGAATGAGTGCTTAACAAATCTCCTTTATTATTATTATTATTATTATTATTATTATTATTATTATTATTATTATTATTATTATTATTATTATTATTATTATCTAAGATGTTTACGTTCTTAATGTTTATTATATGCATATGTCAATAACGTTTATCTGATCTGATATGATCCGATATTAACTTACAAACCAGATAGGTGAGGCTAGCTCTGGTAGAACAGTACACATACCAAGGGAAATTACTCAGCGCTGGACACAGTTAGATCCCCTTCCACCATCTTAACTTAGCCCATTAAAATTTACCTGCTCGGCTTTAAACCCAAATAACGAACTAACTAACCCATTAAAGTTTATCTTAGCTTATCTTATCTTATCCTTTAAGCCGACGGCAGCGATTTTAGTCCACGTGTTTCCTACGGGGACTCTTTGGGCTTGTATTACACTGCCTTAATCCATTCAGCCTTGAGGACGAAATTATCAAATATTGGAGATATATCCTCTGAAGTCTATGTCACAGGGGGGGGGGGGGGGGGCACATCGATTATGATAGTTCAAGGGTGGCGTCGGGATAGCTTGGCGCCTGTAGGCGCCAAGCTATCCCGACAACACCCTTGAACTATTATGGTCGACCTACGTCCTGCTGTATCGTGTCAGGGCTTTATGGTTTAAAGCCACCCACTCCGTAGATGATCACTCCGACTTGATGCACTCCCTGTAACTCCGAATGGTGCAAAAGTCTGCTAAGCATACAGCGTTCCCTTCGCTTCTTGATAAATGATTTATACACCTATCGTCCCCTTTAACAGCGGCTACGCACGCACCCGTTACGCCCACCCATTGCGTAGAAGGTCATCGGGCCGACTTCGGCCGCAGTCTCCCCGCTCAAGCCGAGCGAGATGTCGGTCCTTTTGCGTGGTGCTTGACGGGTACGTATTGTCTCCTAGCCTGAGCTTTGAGACAACTGCCTGGCGACGCTGGACAAAAGACAGTCGATGACATGGTGGGCAAATGGTCCTCGAGCCCACACGGCCAGTGGCATATGGCACGCGCATTATGCCTATAAAAATGTATATTATGCCCATAATATCATAGTCTCGGGTTAGCTTAAGGTGGCAGCACTCTAATTTCAAATCCACAAAAAAAGCTTTAGGAATGGATTTCAGAAAAAAGAGATTATTTTGTTAAAACGCAAAAATACGAATCAATACTTCCGTTCTTTAAACGGTAATCTGGTGAACGGCTGGGACCCTAGGGAACGTAAAGAAGTCATTCCTAAAGCTTTGTGATTTGAAATTAGAGTCCTACCACCTTAACCCTTTTCATCCTGATACACTAGTGCTTGAAATTCACTTGACTGACAGTTCAAGGGCGGTGCCAGAATAGCTTGGCGCCTGAGGCGCCAAGCTATTCTGACACCGCCCTTGAACTAAAATGGTTAATCTATCTAGTAATCTGTTATGGAATCTTAAGAGGACAATAAACAAATTCAGAAAAATCAGCCTCAGGATGTAACGGGTTGAGACAATACCTGCTTCACACTAGTGATCACGGCAGACTAGATCCGCTCCACAGAAACACTGGCATTACCACTCTCCAGCCGATCTACACACGTACAGCGATGTGAGCAGTGTATATATATATATATATATATATATATATATATATATATATATATATATATATATATATATATATATATATTATATATATATATATATATATATATATATATATATATATATATATATATATACACATATATAGAATCTTATAGCCCTATAGAATCTTCGTTCGCGAAGTCAAGCCAAGAGAGAGAGAGAGAGAGAGTATATATATATATATATATATATATATATATATATATATATTATATATATATATATATATTATATATATATATATATATATATATATATATATATATATATATATATATATGACCGGGTACACCCGGCTCTCATAACCCATCTGATGTAATTTTGTTGGTTGCATCACGACTTTGTTTGCAAAAGTGGTGTGTGTTATTATTCAGTGTTTTTTTCCTTCAATGTAAGGTCTCGCAAGGTATTGCTATCATTGAGGCCTGCGTTAGTCCGACCCCTCTGGCTTACTTCTAGACCACTAGGTATTCAGTGTCTATTCAGGGGACGCAACCGCGTCAGCCGCCTCGTGGCTTTTGTTCTAGCATCCGGTGCCTACAATGGCGATGATAGCTTGTGTTTCTAATGAGGCATTCTAAGTTGAATATCTCCTCAATGCCTGTACCGATTGTTTTAAACCAAGATCCATAAGATCCAGCATGATAGTCTCTTTCATTTTGTAATCTATTTCTAGTCCAATCGATTTTGGGTTAAACTTTATTTTGGGAGTTTGCATCTTTTACACCGACCAGGTCGAAGGAGAAAAGTCGTTTAAAAATTCATAATTAATTTTAGCCATCTTTAAACAAATCAATGTCTGATACTAGTGAAACTACTGTGACGAGCTGTGTTTTGTATATGTGTTAATATTATATTTTATTACGTCACCCCTCTGGTCAATGGCCAATACATTGTAGCATGATTTTGCGTGGCCGGTTGCCACCGAGCTGCCGAGTGTGGGTTCTGGCAGAGGTGACCTACTTAGCCCCAGTCTTAGTGATTTTCCTTTTGGCCGTCCCATCTAAATTTAGCTGGAAGTGACCAATCATTTAATTAGACCAGTGGTAGACATCGACCTTGACCCAGTAGCGCCCCTCGTGGTAGCGTCTCCACGCTAAGAACGCATTTGCTGTAGCACCACGACGGAAGCAAGGCCGGCCTATTGAGCGTCAAATTACTTTCACGAGTTTTGTCTAACTGGACCTCTGTAAGTCATACATTTTACTATTTTTTACTTAGAAATGTTGGTTGTCTTTGCATATTTCGAAGATATATTTTATGCACTGATTTTGATGTATTTTGTAAATTTTCTGACTGACCGGTCTGTCTTTGACAGGTTGAGGGGAGCGCTGTGGTCACTTAGGGGCTTGTGTTTTGATTTGATCCTACTATCTAAGTTTACCATGTTTTAGGTTAATCTGATCACTTGTTTTGATGAAGATACTATGTTTATGTTGATCCTTTGCACCAATTTGAGCAAGCCTAGGGTATTGTTCGACCATCTCTCTTGGAGAGCATTCAGGCATAAATGATTTTGTTTACGTTTTAATGGCTGCCATTATCTCTGGCACCTAAGGGCCATTTTCAGAACTCACTTTTATCAACCAAAAGAAACTTTAATCAATCATTTGGATTGTAGTCGGGGCTTGCTCAATGGTGCTGGGGATCATTTGGTCAGTTATGTTGCTTTCTTTTGAGATCGCTTAGTACCGGTGATAGGATGATCAGTTGCATTTTCTGGCATCAGTATCCCTTTGTGTCAGTAGTTTACCATTGTATCACGCGCGCACTGTGTGGGATTGGGTCACGTGATCTCATTCTTAGCATGGATTGGTCAGCTGGCTGGCTGTGACTGTCGGTCAGCCAGTGTGTGTGGTTTTGGTGACCGCTACCTGCTAGTAATGTGATCGCGCGAAGAAGTTGTCATAATCCGAGTGCCTGCGATTAAACTTGTTACTTTCTAAACATTTTTTATTATAATAATGTCTGTAGTCGTCGATTTCAGGCGTGACAGGTTATGATATGACGGACATAGAACTTCTTTCCATTGATGTTTACCTGAGGGAGAGTAGCTTCCCTTAGTTCATTCTTGATAGGGAGACTTGAGTCGTCTGCTATTGTTTACATGTACTATGTGATAGCATGCGAAGCCAGGTGTGCGTGCATACTTGCTGCAATGGGTCTTACTTTTGAAGAAATGTGTTACCAAGGTTCAGGACTTAGGGATATGATATGTAATGCCGTTTTCTATTAGAGCTTGTGTATATATTGTGGACCACAGCATTCCTCTTGCTCTCTCTCTCTCTCTCTCTCTCTCTCTCTCTCTCTCTCTCTCTCTCTCTCTCTCTCTCTCTCTCTCTCTCTCTCTCCTGTGTTCATACTTCTAAGCTCCACTAATATAGCACCATGTTCCAATCTTATACTTTATGATATATATCCTTATAATTATTTTTAGTCATTTTAGGTTTTGTAGTAGTTATAGTTGAACTTTGTCTTATTTTATAAAATGCCGCCTTGACCAAAGTACATCAGTGGATGGTGGATGTATGAGAACCTGTGTGATGATCTTTCGAATTATCCAGCCACTGTAGTATTTTGTAATAATAACATGCCTATCTCTCAATTTTATGTAACATCAATTTTCTATTTGGTATGTACACTTGAGATGGAAATTATATTGTGTGTTATTTGATATTCCAGGTGTACTGCCTCCTTGGTGGAGAAATAAAAACATCTTCACAAGGCGCAACATGGCCTCCCTGTCTGTTATTTTGTAATCCGCCCCACCACACTACAATTGCGGATCTTTCGTTAGCAACAAACCGCAAGCTTCTAGGTTCAGTAGTATCAGAGCTATGGTAAGAGAACCTAGTCCACTTTAGCACAAATTTCAGCTTCCCGGCTCCAAAAGCACCAAATTCTGGGAGCATGCGAGTGGTGCTTTCTTTGCGACCCGCGCCTGCTGTATATAAAGCCCCTTCCGTAGCGCACTTGCGGTCAGTACTACTCAGCCGGTTGCCACAGATCACTCGCGCCGCTACGACGATACAACTAGGAAGAACTACAATGTCGACTCCCTCTTAGCTCTGTAAGTAACTCTTATATATTGTTGTATTTTTGGTCTTCAACTTTGTTGATTGATGAAATGATGCCTGATTTATATCAGTGCCTTGATGCAAGTTTTGCCCTAGAGTTAGGAGTAAGCTGCTGAAGATGTAATTGTTGAGAGTGCCTTCACGGCAACTTTGTAGCCATTTTTGGCAGCTGGAACTTTGTGTAACTTTGTTGCGATAGTGGATTTCAGTGATTTCTAGTTTTGTCGCTTCTCGTACTGTAGCATTTGTCTTCCGATGGAGATCGGAATTTTGTGACAAAATTATTCTGGGGCAAAACAGCATAAAGGTAATGTGTACTCTGGTTTAATGCTTCTGCCTTTGGATAGCTTTGGGTTTTCTTGTACAATGAGAGTTATTGCCATTTGCTCCAGTGATGCTAAATCATTTTGGCCTCGTTGTAGGAAATGTTGAAATGTTGCCTTGTCTGACAGAGATTGTTTTGATTAGGCTTTCATGTTCCTTGCTATCCTCCTCACGTTGCTTTTATGATTATACTATACGGCGTTAATTTGATTGTGTAGGATTGATCATGTAGGCTTTCATGTCCCTCCTATTTTCCCCACCTTGACATGCATAGCTTTTAGCCGAATAGTGCGTAACACATGGGCTGGGACGCTGGTAGCGTGACGTCACACTTATATTTAGTATGCGCAGCCATTTTGTTTCTGCTTGGCGTCTGCTTACTGTTGGCTTGTTTACATTTGGAAGTCACTCCCCCACACTCCCCTTTTCCTTTTAATTGTGTTTTTTTATCGGCGGGACCTGCCCCTGCTCTAACTAAGTTACCCCTTTACATTCTTCAGCGTTTAGTGAGAGGAATAGGTACTTTATAAATTTTACCTTTACACACTGTTAAGGGGAGCAGTTTCCCACTCATTTTGCCCTAGGCCTGTGGAAGCGGCTTGTTGACTTGAGGACATTCTATAAGTACTTAGAGTCTTTTAGAAGCCAACCGACAGCAATGCCAAATAGAGGCAATTATATGATCGTTTATGAACTTTTGTCATGCTTATGACATGTCTATGCTCTTCCTCTTTTCTGCCCCCTCCACTGTTCGCGCTGGTCTGTGACTCTGCATTTGGCAACCTAGAGTTGTCGGTCCAGAATCGCAGATTGACACATTAGTTTACTTTGACATTTAAGATGATATTGCTTGGTATAGATAGACTTTTGATATAATGCCATCTTTGATTTTAGATATTTTTTTTTGGATGTTATATATGGGAGTTATTATGATTTCTAATGTTGCGCCATTGTTTTATTTGTAGGCGCTGTTTCTTCAGTTTCTTCAGTTTTCTACACTGCAATAAAGACATGTCACAGCGACCCCTGTCTTCGACGTTGCCTCCCTCATTTCTTGACCTTTATCATCGCCTAACCTAACCCGGTTACATATATATATATATATATATATATATATATATATATATATATATATATATATATATATATATATATATATATATATATATATATATATATATATATATATATATATACCAGCTTGACAAAAGACAGGCAGCCGAGGACGTGGACCTAGTGGGCCGATCTCGGCAGCAGTTAGCCTGCGAGCGCAGGTCGTGCGCGGGTCAACTGCAAGCCACGCCGGGTCGAAGAGCTTTCACTCACCGGTAGCTCGAGGACATTTTACCCGTTCAGTGCCAAGAAAATCCAGCTGCAAGAGGTATAGATCCTCATTAGCCCCCGCATTCGCGGGGGGCTCATGAGGATCTATGCCTCTTGCTGACACCACTTTGAATCCACGTCCTTGGGACAGCGAGGACATTTTGGTGTTGATTTAACGACGAGTGCAGAGACACAGTCGGCGTCAACTGACATTGAAGGGGTTAAATTGAACGGCCAAGTAAATGATTAAAATGGACCTTGGCCTCAGTACCTTTAGCATGCTGGGGCGAAACTTCAAGTTCAAAGGAAATGACGGAAATGAATCGAAAATATAGAAAATTGAAAATCAAACAATGAACTAAGAACTCGTATGCATAACCCTGGGATAGCAGCATTCAGAATGAAGAACAGGTTTTGCCGATCTACCGAAAGGCATAGGGTCTAAATCTCTCGTTTCATCTGCAAGCGACTTAGATTCACATTGAGCCCTCGCGGCTGCAAGGGCACATGTGAATCTATGTCTCTTGCACACGAGGAGCGCTTGACAATACTCAACAGAAGACACAAAGAGGACGCAGAGAAGCTGCCATTTAACCTATTCGGCACCGACGCACTGCAGCAGATCGACCATGATAATTCAAGGGTAGTGCCAGATTAGCGTGGCGCCGGATGGCGCCACGCTAATCTGGCGCTACCTTTGAATTATCATAGTCGTGCCATATCCTGCAACGAGTGCAGAGTCGTTAGTTGACGACAATGACATTGAGGAGATACGGCACTGGGGCTAAATGAGTTAAAAGAAGAAAAATGTAAATGCGAATCCGGAAAATAGAAATCCCACCAGGGAACAAACAGAACTATAGGGTCGTATATATAAACCAGAATGTCACCCTCAGTTTGAGGGAGAGCCTGCTGCATTGACGAAGAGGTATATAGATTCTCACGAGTCCCTGCAGCTGCAGGAGCTCATGTGACTCTATATTTCTCTTGCAGATGAAAGGAGAGACTTCAGTGTCAAGAACAGAAAGGTTAAAGCGATTTCGAAATGATTCGGGGCAGTTGAGTGCACAATGGTTGCTTAATGTTAATGGCTCCAAAGAACGCAAGGCAGAACACAACAATATATCAGTTACAATTCAAACAACCAAATGGAAAACCGTTTTGCTTTTAGAGATAGGATTGCGAAACGAAGAAGAACAAAAAGAAAGTAGATAAACAGATAAATACGAAACAAATCCAATCACGCGGCCCATAATACCCACTGACCTCGTTCGCTTAAAGGTCCACTACCGCCATAACTGTTCAAACGGATACTCTTCTGTAACAGATGGCTACGAAACGCTACACAATGACCTAATTATGGTTCATTTAGACACAGGACAGTGCAGTTCAGCAGACGTCGTCTTTATCTCAAGTAACATGACATTTACTCCACTCCGTTCTATAAATACAAGGCTATCAGTACGAGTAATAAGTAAAAATAGATTGACACGATAACGGCTGCGCAGAATACATAAGTGCATTTACGCATACGCTTTGCTGCGTATCCAAACTGCTGTTAAAGTTCATTAGGTGTGTCGACAAGACACAACAAACACAAAATAATGGTGCTGAAATGTGTCTTCAGATTTACGCTTAATGGTACTTTAAAGGGACTTTTCCCAGGCAATAAAGGCTAATAGTTCGCAAACTCTCCTTAACAAATGTTCATGAAGTGTCTTTTTTTCAATTGGTTTATCTCTTGGTTGTAGCAATAACAAACATGTAAAATGGTCAGCGCACTTATTCTTTTATCATTGGAAATTAAAGTTTCATTTTCGTTTCATTTCATTTCATTTTATTGACAATAATGCTGCACAAAATGAGTAACTTAACTTATGAGGTTTAAATGTCGGGAAACAACAGATTTGTTTTCTGCTCTTCTTCTCTTTTTGTGCAGGGAAGTATCCAGATGCACAAAAGAGGCAGAAGAAACCATCTGTCACATGTACCCACTCACTGGCCTGTGAACAGAAGAGTAGAAAGGTCTTAGTTGCGGCAAGACAACACTGAGAACCCATTGTGTCGACGAATTTTAGCGATCCAAGTCCGCCCAGCAGTAGGTCGATTTAAGGGGACATAGATGCAAATGACAAAAGCAAGAAGCATAGATCTATGCCTCTTGCAGATCTGAAAATTATTCTCTGAAAGATTATTTCCAAGGTCTTGCAGCCAAGAATAATCAGTGCTAGATCTGCACAATGACCCTTAATGTCCTTATCTGCTATTGTGGAAGTAGTCGTGCTAGTGCGTAGCATAATGAAAATAAACGACTAAGGAAAACATTGCGAAACAAAGGGAATGAAAGATGGACAACATACAGAAAAACAACAGGGCCGAGGAAATCGGCTGTACGAGTAATGTTCCCTTCAGCGTCAAAAGGAATGTACACGACGATGTCAAAGGGGCATTGCTAGTAAGGCTTCCTAATCCTGTGGAAACAACAGCTACGGTATATCAATGGTTTACTCTTTTAGTGAGCTCACAACATCAGACACGCAATTAAAGGCCCACTACCGCAGTGACTGTTCAAATATACACTTTCGTAACATGTGGTTACGAAACGCTACATACAGGTCTAGCTATGGTTCATTTAGACACAGGACAATCCAGTTCAGCACACGTCGTCTTAATATCAAGTAACCTGACAACGACTGCACTCCTTTCTATAATTACAACTGTATCAGTAGGAGAAACAGCTAAAAAAAAAATAGTTTGACAGGCTAACGGTTGCGCAGAATAAATAAGTGCGATTACGCGTGTGTGTTTGCTGCGTGTCCAAACTGCCGTTAACTCATTCTACCCCATCACCGAAATCCTTAAATTTTGCTGGTGTCCTCTGAAGACTGCATTGCAGTGCAGGACACAGATCGACCATGGTAGTTCAAGGGTGATGCCAGAATAGCTTGGCGCCCATAGGCGCCAAGCTATTCTGGCATCACCCTTGAACTATCATGGTCGATACTTATCTTGCTGTGGTGTGTCTGGGGTAGAATGAGTTAAAGTTCATTAGGTGTGTCGATAAGGCATACGAAGGAACACAAACGGTGCTGAAATGTGTCTTCAAATTTACCCGTAATGGTGCTTTAAGGAGAAGAAACAAACAGAAAAAGACCAGTTATAGCGATCACCTGTTTACCTTTCGCTGGCATGACAATGCAAGGCACTAAAAAGGAAGCGAGGCTCTGAAAAAGTTCAAACAATCTTCAAATTAATGGCTTTGTGTTTGCGCCTTGAGCCCTCCACCGCCGGGGCAAGGCGAACGCTACTTAGAGCTCTGCAAGAGACATAAACCCTCATGAGCCCCCCCCCCCCCACCCCCACCCCAACCCCCGGGTCTGCCCTGGGAAACTTGGATGGGATTAACTACTTTTGAGTTCCCAGGGTCATCCTGGTCGGCCCACAGGGTGGGGTTTCCCCTCCATTCTGGGGCATGTGTTTCTGTCTACCCTTGGTTCATTCACCTGTATTTTCCTTTTTTAAACTCTCCCTACTGTCTGCGCTTTCTGTAGCTCTTGATATTCGATGTGTTTCTAAATGGTCTTAGGTTTATTTAGCGTATTAGACCGGCTGGCGACATAAATTCAATACTCTGTTTAGTTTTTTTTTTCATTTAACAAGCAGTGCAGGCACGTCCTGAGAAAGTCTTCTTGCTGTCGGGACGTTAAGCAATGTACAACCAACCAACCAACCAACCTCACGAGCCCCCGCAGTCACTGGTCCTATATTGTTCTCATGACTTTTTTTTGGTCCCATTTCATGTGTGTTATTCGCGCGAACGTCCGTCTGTGTTTTCAGACGCGAAAGCCGTGAACACTGGCGGGGAAGGGGTTAAGGTCGCTGTGCTTAGGAGAGAAGACAAAAAAGAAAAGGAAGGAAGAGACAATAATGTGATTAAGGTACATTTCAGCTCAGACAGTCTTGAAAAGGCTTAGTTTTTGCGTGGAACTAGCAACGTTAATTCATTTAACCCTACGGCCGCATTCCCCAAATTTCGGAGTTGTTAACTAACGACTAAGCACCATTTGCAAAAGATTGATTGACCATGATAATTCAAGGGTAGTGAATCTGGCCCTACCCTTGAATTATCATGGTCAGTACATCTCCTGTTGTAGGGCGTTGGGGCTAATTGGGTTAAAAAAACTTCCAGTAAAAAAAAAACCCCATCGCACAAACTTTGAAATGAAGTAAATGAACCCAACCACCCCCTCCCCACCCCACCACCACCACCACCAAAACAAACAAAAAAAACCTAAACAAACAAGACAGACACACACACACACACACACACACACACACACACACACACACACACACACACAACCCCCCAAAAAACACACCAAAGCCAGCCAGCAAGCAAACGATAAAGAGGTGGACATTACAGAATTTAAGAGAAACAAAGTGAGAACAAACATGTGAATGACGATTTTTAATGTGCCAAGCTAATAAGGCAGGGAAGACAGCCAATCCATCTTCAAAAGACGGCAATGGTTGTGCAAGTGAATAATAATAATAATAATACCGTTATTATATAGGCGCTTTTTCTCAATTTTGGGGAAATCGACTCAAAGCGCCGCGCCTGAAACCCAACACACACACTCACGAAACAGACACGGATTTACGCCATTTAAGACAAACACAGTACAAGACAAACGAAGGGCCAGTCAGCTACTGAAGTTACAGAGATTTTTTGATCGCTTGTATTTGAAATTTGTATAATTGGCCTGAGACCGGTACCAAAGTGGGGGGGGGGGGGGGGTGGAAGAAACGGAGTACCCGGAGAAAGAATCCCCGACGGTCCGCCCGAATTAACGGTGACACTTACCAGAGGAGAAAAGTCCAACGCCGGAACCCGGTATCGAATCGCGCACCTTTGGCATTGGTGGCAGGCGCCTTAACCACTGCGCCACGGACCGCCCCAAATGAATGCTAGTGGGAGGTAAGAAAATACGTGGGTGGCCTGAATGACGAGCGAACTGGCAGAACTTTTAAATTCGATTACCTGTGCGCCGTATATTTTTTTAAAAGAGGGAGGAAAATCTATGGGGAAACAGTGCAGAGCAGTTCACAACAGAACAGAACAGAACGGAACAGAACAATCAAGGTAAAGCAAGTGCACATACCAATGGGACTTACTCAGCGCTGGACATACAAACAGTTAAATCCCCTGCCCCCGCCTATCAGGCACCCAGTCGCCAGCCGACAGAAAAATACCCAGGTAAAGAACAAGACGATCATATACTTCCCTAAAAAGGATGATTCGATTAGTTCCGGGTTTAACGTCCACGGCACCGAAGTGATAATGGACGGCCCGGACGGGCGGGTTATGAGGGACAGGGAAATCTATTGCCTATGGAGTACGACCTGAACACTGATCAACTCAGGCGCATCCAACTGTGCCACTTTGATTTACCAGGACCTTTCAACGGACATGCTATTGAACAAATCCGCCTTTTCCCCCAGGATTGCGAGTCCAGCTACCGGGACCGGGACGGGGATTCGAACCCACGACCCGGTGATTCCCTTCGCTCTCCTGCTCCGACGCTTAACCGCCTGAGCTATTTCGGACTCGTTCTAAAAAGGATGCACCAGGTCAAGTCTTTAATCCATGTCTTTTTCTGGAACTTAGGAAGTAGGCAGGAGAAACACACATGCACACACAAGAAGGAACTAAATGTGTTCGGGTAAATACCCTGAAATGGTACAGTAGACGCACAATACAATACTCATCAATGTAACGATACAAAATTTGCCTCCAGTTATAGAATACTCACAAACCAGATAGGTGAGGCTAGCACTGGTAGAATAGTGCACATACCAAGGGGAATTACTCAGCGCTGAGTAATTCCCCTTGGTATGTGCGCTATTCTACCAGCGCTAGCCTAACCTATCTGGTTTGGGAGTAAGGCAAAGCAAGGCCAAAGGCAAGGCCAGTAGATAGCCTATTAATAAACGTAAGAGGACGAGAATGGAAACAAAATGTAACCCCTTGACAGCTACTGACGAGACAAGACAAGAGAAGAGAAGACAAGAAGACAAGGATGTTAATAGCTGTTATTAGGACGAGAATGAAAAACAGTTTAACTCCATGACTCTTACTGAAAAGACAAGACAATAGAAGGCAAGGCTATTAATATCTCTAGGAGGACGAGAATGGAAAACAATGTTACCCCCTTCCCAGTAAGCAAAGGTCCTCGGGCTTATGACGGTCGCAGTGAGCCCACGCACGGCTGTGCGTGGGGCCGAAGGCGTTATGCTACTGGAGTTGGCTGTTACTGACGATAACACTTGGAGGAAATGACGCATATCTAGGTGCCTTTTCCGCCAACTGGTGTCGTCGCTGGGCTGGCAGTCAAGGTGCTGGGGGGAAACAAGTGCAACTTTGGTCGGCATGGCCAAGATTCAGCGAAGAAATTATAGAACAGGAATAGATCATTACACTGTAATTAGACTGCACTATAGTGTTCTGTTCATCACGCACGCAGGCCATACAGGCCTAGCACTTAACCCCTTGTCTGCCAGTAGACGCGGATTTCGCGTCTGAAACCACTGCACACTGACAGAGACATTTGCGTGGAAAACATGCATGAGATGGGGACAAAATGGGCACAAAAAACACAGGACTAACAACAGACACAAATCCTCAGGAGCCACCGCGACAGCGGTGGCTCATGAGGATTTATGTCTCTTGCAGATGGGTAGCACTTGCCTTGCCCCGGAAGTTAAGGGGTTAATACAACGCTGTACGTCATTTTTTTTGGCTTTTGCGGTAGAGGGTAAGTGTAGAAGCTCCACAAGCGATCAATACGGTGTACTTTTACGGGGTATGTCTATTTACGGAGAACACGTTTTGAACCGTATTTTCGAACGTGCGTCGGTTCCAGTTAATTTCCGTTTCGTGCCTTTCATACACATACTGAAGAAACAGATACATGGTCCCTGTGATAACGAATAAAGTTATTTGTTGCATTCAAGTCAACAAATCGGCGTATCAGAGCTTAGTGTTAGCAAAATGTGCCATTAGAAGCGTGCGATCAGAACAGAACAAAACAGAACAAAACGGAACATAATGGAACAGAACGGAACAGAACAGAACAGCAACAGAACAGAACAGAACAGAACGGAACCGAACCGAACAGCACGGAACGGAACGTAATGGAACGGCACAGAACAGAACAGAACAGCACGGAACAGCATGGAAAGGAACAGCACGGAACAGAACAGAACAGAACAAAACAGAAAGAAACAAAACAGAACAGAACAAAACAGAACAGAATAGAATAGAACAGAACAGAACAGAACAGAACAGAACGGAACAGCACGGAACGGAACGAAACATCACGAAACGGAACAGAACGGAACACAACGCAGAGTGCACGGTTTAAGCATGCAGTACAAGGTTCAAGCATGCCGTAATATGTTCACGTTTGGCTTACAAAGTGTCAAAAAGCCAGTAATACGGATGTTTCTGTCTTGCGTATTCTATCAATGCAGAACACACGGTGCAGTTTGGTTACATCCCGTCACTGTGTACCGTTTCACTGACGTTGAACAGTCAGAACTTACTATGAAACTAAAACTCTTGGCTTGACTTCGCGAACGAAGATTTTATAGGAGTTGCCCACGACGTCTGCAGGCTTGTTCGTGGCTGCGGAGGCCAATCCGGGACAGGCAGGTTCGACCGCAGTGGCTGCAGGGGAAGGTATGGCCAGGGTTCTGAGTTGCGGCATCTCTGTTTTTTTCTCCTGAGCCGCTTGTCCTTAAGGCTAGCTCTGCGAGAGTCCTCAAAGGAGACAGCTGCCTTGTAAATGGTGGAGCGCCAGGTGTCACGGTCCACAGCAAGCGAGGACCACTGGTGGTGGTCGATTTGGCAGGCACTAAGTGACTTCTTGAGACAGTCTTTGTATCTCTTCTTTGGTGCCCCTCTGTCACGGTGTCCAGTAGCAAGCTCGCCGAACAGGGTGATCTTTGGTAGGCGATGATCCTCCATCCTGGAGACATGCCCCGCCCAGCGGAGCTGTGTCCGCAGCAGCAAGGCCTCGATGCTCACAGTTTCAGCCTGTTCAAGGACCTCGACGTTGGTGACATAGTCACTCCAGTGAATGCCCAGGATGGTACGCAGGCAGCGCTGGTGGAAACGTTCGAGGAGTCGTAGTTGGCTGCGGTAGAGGGCCCAGGACTCGGAACCATACAGCAGGGTGGTGAGGACCACAGCTCTGTACACGCTGATCTTGGTGCCTGTTTTCAGCTGTTGATTGTGCCACACCCGCTTGAAAAGTCGCCCGAAAGCGCTGTTCGCTTTTGCCAGCCTGCTGTCAAGCTCCCTGTCCAGCTTGGCGTCCGACGTGATAATGCAGCCAAGGTAAGTAAACTGGTGCACTGACTTTAGTTCAGACTCGCCAATGGTGATGTGAGGAGGGCGATACACTGTCTTGGGTGCCGGCTGATGGAGGACCTCTGTCTTTTTCAGACTGACCTTGAGTCCAAAGAGCTGGGCAGCGTCTGCGAAGCAGGACGTGATGCGCTGCAGGGCTCTCTCTGTGTGTGCAACGAGGGCAGCATCATCAGCAAAAAGCAGCTCACGAATCAGTTGGTCTAGGGTTTTCGTGTGGGCCTGCAGTCGTCTGAGATTGAACAGGCTGCCATCGAGACGATACCTGATGTACACTGCATCGTCATCATCGAGGTCTACTGTGGCCTGCTTCAACATCATGCTAAAAAAGATTGTGAAGAGGGTCGGTGCCAGCACGCAGCCCTGCTTTACGCCGTTGAGAATAGGGAATGGTTCTGAGAGAACATTGTTGAGTCTGACCTGGCCTTGCTGGTCCTCGTGTAGCTGGACAATCATGCTGAGGAACTTTGGGGGACAGCCAAGTCGCTCCAGGATCTGCCACATGCCTTGCCTGCTCACAGTGTCGAATGCTTTTGTTAGGTCGACAAACGTTACGTACAGCCCTTTGTTCTGCTCGCGGCACTTCTCCTGAAGCTGTCTCAGCACAAAGACCATATCGGTGGTGCTCCTGTTTGCTCTGAAGCCACACTGGCCCTCTGGGAGGTGGTCTTCAGCGATGGCAGGTACCAGCCGATTCAGGAGCAGCCTTGCAAGAACTTACTATGAAACTAAAAGAAGGGGTGTTTAACTCACTGTGCGCGAGGTACTAAATACCCACATTTTGGAGGTATCCTCTGAGAACTGCATTACAATTCAGGAGACAGATCGACCATTTTAGTTCAAGGGTGGTGGCAGAATAGCTTGGCGCCTATAGGCGCCAAGCTACTCTGTCACCACCCTTGAACTATCATGATCTAGCCATGTCTTGCTGTGGTGTGACGCGGGCAGAATGAGTTAAAGAAGGAGGATCATGGTTTGGGTTGGTATTCATCCATTTATCCCCATAGGCCACTTTTTCAAATTGAGAGGCGTCACCTAACAACTATGTACCAGTTGCAGGAGATGGATCGACCATGATCATCATTCAAGGGTAGTGACAGCTCAACCTCCACCTCACCGACAACAACCTCCTCAGTCCATTCCAGTCTGCCTATCGCAAACATCACAGCACTGAAACGCCCTTCTACATATCTTAAACGATCTGCTTCTCTCCACCGACTCGGGCAACATCTCCCTTTTTACACTACTCGATCTCTCTGCCGCCTTTGACACTATTGACCACTCTATCCTTCTCCACCGACTCCACCACTCCTTCGGCATCACCGACTCTGCTCACTCCTGGTTTCTCTCCTACCTCTCCGACAGACAGCAGTCCGTCACCATCAAGGGCGTCTCTTCCAACCCAGTCACGCTCTCCTGCGGAGTTCCACAAGGGTCCGTCCTGGGCCCGGTCCTTTTCACACTCTACACCTCTCCCCTGTCCAACATCATCCAGTCTCACCGCATACACCACCACCTCTACGCTGACGACTCACAACTGCTAGACAAAGACAAACTCGGCAACACTCAGTCACTACTGACTCGCACGGCTGACTGCTACGAAGACGTGAAAAACTGGATGACAGCAAACAAGCTTAAACTGAACGACGACAAAACGGAAGCCATGCTGGTAGGCACTCGCCAGAAACTCTCCCAGCTCCCTCACTCTCTCCACCTTCAACTCGATAGCACCCCTATCTCCCTCTCTGACTCGGCCAAGAACCTCGGCGTTATCCTCGATTCCTCTCTGTCCATGACCAGCTTCGTCTCCGCCACGGCCCAGGCATGCTATTTCCACCTCCGCCGCATCAGTCAGATCAGAAAATACCTCACTACCGAAGCTGCCACCAAACTTGCTGTCTCTCTCATCTTATCTCGCATCGACTACTGCAACTCTCTCCTTTCCGGCCTCCCTCACTCCACCACTTTCACTCTCCAACGCGTCCAGAACAATGCTGCCCGCCTCGTCCTCAGAAAGAAAAAATCCGACCACATCACACCCCTGCTCAAACTCCTTCACTGGCTCCCCATCCCCCAACGCATCCAATACAAAATTCTGTCTCTCTGCTACAAATCCCTGAACAACTGCGCTCCTGCCTATCTCTCCAACTTACTTCACCCCTACACACCTTCCCGCTCCCTCCGCTCTACCTCCGACCCTCTCCGCCTCCACATCCCTCGCACCAAACTCAACACTTTCGGCCCCCGCTCCTTCTCCGTCTACGGTCCATCCACCTGGAACACTTTCCCACTCTCTCTTCGTCAGAAACACTCTCTCTCTCTTCCTTCCAGTCCGCCCTCAAAACTCACCTCTTTCAACAGTTCTAGCACTATATCACCACACTCCCCACCGCAAGCTGACCGTTGTAATGTTTTTCACTATTTGTGGTACGTGAGTCATTGTCTAAAGCGTGCGCATGCGTGTGCGAGTTGTGAGTTCGCGCTTAGAGTTATAATTATTATAAGATAAGCGCATTACAAATACCGTAATTATTATTATTATTATTTTTTTAATCTTGGCGCTATCAGGCGCCAAGTTAATCTAGCACTATCCTTGAATGATCATGATGGATCCATCAGCTGCTGTAGTGCGTCGGGGCTAAATGGGCCAAAAACGGTAAAAATTAACACATTCGAGACTTGCCGCATCCGGATACGCGGCGTTTTGACGCGTATCCAGATGCGAGACGCATCTCGAACACGTTCTATCTGACGGCACGAGCAGCATCTTCTACTACATTTTCAAGACTACGACATCGATGTGGTCGGTCTGCTCAGTTGCTGTGGTTATCTTATACGCACGTTTCGCTTAGTACCGGCAATCTAACTATATATACTCTGAACTAGCAAGCAGAAGGCCCTCGGGCCGACTTTCGGAGCTCCAAAGTCGACCCTAGGAGAACCGGCAGCACACTACAGTGCGGTACACTGCGTGCCGCTACCTGACATTTGATATCGACTGGAGCCAATTGTTTGCTCGTTACAGAGCCACAAACAGCAAGTTGTTAGACTCTTCAGCACAATTCAGCAGCTCTTTCACATTCAGCATCAACCGTTTGAAGAGGCAGATCAACTCTTGTGACAGCTCACAGGTGGTGCCATGAATTGGAGGCTCTGAATCGACCGTGACAGCCCAAGGATGGTGTGAGTTGATTGGACCCCATAAACCCGTCTACTGTGGCAGCGACGGGATCACATGTCACTGATGCGGTCACAATGTGTAGACAAGTTTATTAGCTGTAGTTCTATAGATGTCTGTTTCGGTCTTTACCATGGCAGCAGCGCGGATCACATGTCACTGATGCGGTCACAATGTGTAGACAAGTTTATTAGCTGTAGTTCTATAGATGTCTGTTTCGGTCTTTACCATGGCAGCAGCGCGGATCACATGTCACTGATGCGGTCACTAACAATGTCTAGACAAGTTTATTAGCTGTAGTTCTATAGATGTCTGTTTCGGTCTTTACCATGGCAGCAGCGCGGCTCAGTTCAGTTTGTCAGTTCTGAGTTGAAATCTCTGCGGTCAGAACTACTGAGTAGCGTTCCTACACCCCACCAGCAGAGCTTTCGTATCGTGCCAAAATTGGACACCCTCACTGGCAAGGCAGAGGTCACACATGGGTTACGTTGCGAGAAACTTGTGAAAGCATTTCCAGGAAAAGAGCCAAGTCGATCGATCGCCTCCGGAACAGAGGTGTGGAGAAAGGCAGCGGACGTTGGACAGACTTGAAAGGACGTGAGAGATCCGTAGTCAACCAGATCAATATTGGTACGATCTCGACAGGAACTCTGGGAACACTTCTGATGGGTGGGGAGGAGCGCGCATGGGCTTTACCGAGCGCAGAGATCCCATTTTGACTGAAATGAACTGAATTGGTCTGGTTCACTGTGAATCTCTCATGTCCTTGCAAGTCTGCCCAACGTACGCTGCCTATCTCCTCCACACCACTGCTACAGAGGCGAACGATTGTGTGGTGCCCGTAGCCCTGTTTCTGGACAGCTAAGTCACCACGTCGGGAACTTCAAGTGAAGCATCTGACTAAGTTAAACCACTATCTCTGAGCCGTTAGGCGAGATGCACGCAATATTCAGCTAACAAATTTAATCCTTTGGCTGTCGGTAGTGGGTTTTTTTTCCCGCGATAATTCCTGCAGGAATCATCGCGACAAAACCGCTACCAACAGCCAAAAGATTTCACAATACGTCTTGACGCTAGACGCGATATCGGCAATGTACAAACATGTAACCACTGAGAAACCACCGTGTTTACGACAGAGAGCTGCGAGCTGGAGTCACAGTGAGCGACATAGCTTCGGGCCGATGTCAGCCGTCGATGGCCCGCGCACTAGTCGTGAGCGGGCCAACTACGGCTGAAGCCGGCCGGGGAACCTTTGGCTTATTGAAAAGCCAGCGTTCCCGGGTTTCAGCAACTTACATTACTGTCCATAGAAACTGAAAATGGTAGTGGCAGGACGTAGACGACATAATTCAGTGTAGGAAATCAACTACAGTGTAGGTTAGGAAGAGGGGGGGGGGGGGGAAGCGGAGGATGAGGGAGTTAGAAGGGGGGAAGGGTGGGTGAGAGAGTTAGAAGGGGGGGGGGGAGGAAGGGTGGTGGTGATGGGGGTGTGGGGTGGGGGGTGAGGTGGGGAGGTGGGGGCTGGGGGGTGGGGTGGGGGGGGGGGGTGAAGGGTCGGAGGGAGAACAATAGCGTTACCGTCCCTGGTGCTGAGTTTTAACTCCTGGACTGCCAGCACTCGCAAGTTGTTTGTTAATTCAACACCAAATTGTAGTGACCCACCCCTCCAACGAACAAAGTGTCCACAGCTGCGGGGAGCTCATGAGGATCTATGCCTCTTGCAGTTTGATGGCATTCACATTTTCCCGGCAGTAAATTGGTTAATCACAGATGTAACTTGAAAATGGAACCGTCATGTGGCTTATCATCAGCGTTCCACGAATTATGATTTTGACGTGCACACTGGGCCTTTCGCCAATAATGTAGAACAGAAACGCACTAAATGCGTGTAACCAGTCGTGCAGTGTGCGTCTGTTTTATCGTATTAGCGAGAAATGCAGGATGGATTGGCCATAATAGCGACTGACGAGAAATTCCTAAGTTAATTTGCACCGCGCTGAAAATTGTACACAGAGCTCAGTCGGTGATTGAAAATAATGGAAGTCCACAATTAACACAGTCGCTACCAATGGCCGTAGCTTGTGTTATGAAATCTTTGTTACCTCAGTGTTAACCATTTGGCTGTCGGTAGCTCTTTTTGTCGCCATGATTCCTCACAGGCGGGAATCATCGCGACAAACAAAGCGCTACCGACAGCCGAAGGGGCAAAGATTCCCAGCAGTCAAAGACCTGGGACATAGAGTGGTTTCAGCAAGAGGCATAGCTCCACATGAGCCCCCGCAATTGCGGGGGCTCATGTGGAGCTTTGTCTCTTGAAGCTGGATCGTGTCTACTGTAAAGGGCTTAACACAGTCACGCAGTGGGAGATGGATCGGCCATAGTATGACATAATAGGTTTTTAAAAAAGGTCGAACGTGTAGCAGTATATAATAGATTAAATGAAATAAGCTTAGGAAGGGAAACATTCCCAAGTTCAGTTGCAAGTTGTCCTCTGAAGACTACATCAAAGTTCAGGAGACAGACCGACCAGGACAGTATACACCGCGCCCAATGCCACTAAGCTATTCCGGCAGAACCCGTGAACAATCAAGGTTGGTCCGTGTCTTTGTAGTGTGTCAGGGTTAAATGCGTCAGTAAATCGAATAAATATGGCTTTACTTACTTGGATGTTGAAGTCACAGTGTTGCAGCCAGGACACCGAAAGTTAAAATGAACTTCCTTGTATTAGCTTCCTTGTGTCACACGCAGCTGCGAAAAGTCAAACCCTATTAAAACTGGTCACCTCCGAAAAGTCATCCCCTACACAAACACTGTCACCCAGTTTAAGACAAACTACGTCCTCCAGTATTATACCAGTACAAAGTCCCTGCATTCCTCCTCTCCTGGTCCCGGGACTTTCCAGCTGTGCCGCGGTCGTCCCTGCTTGTCAGTGTTTGCTGCCACCCTAAGCTACGCTCGTGCTCCAGTCACGGGCGCGCGTGGCGCGTGAGCTCATCTAGAACCCGGATATCGATCTCCTCGCGCTGTCCCCCGCCGCCATCCATTCACCGAAATACCGCATAACTACAAGTTAGGAAGTGAAACTGCAGACGAAGTTATCCGGTGTCCGCAATAAAGAGACGGCGAGGGATGCTCACGCGTGGACTGAAGAGGAAGGTCGCAGGTGGCGCTTCCCAGTAGGCCCGTGCACTGTCGTGCGCGGGGCTACTGCGGCCGAAGTCGGCCCGTTTACCTTTCGCAAACTGTGTTGACGTTAAATCGGTACACAGGCCCACCGATTCCAGATGAGAAACAGCTTGTATCCCATTCGGGCAGGAAACGAAAATCCGTGTATCCGTATGGGGCATGTTTCGAATAGGTTAATATTACTGGGGTGAGTTGCATGATTGAGCTTAGTCCTGTGCAAACCACTATGCAAGGTGCTAACCTATATAGCACCATTCCTTAGCGGCTTGCGTAGGACTAAGCTCACTCATTCAACTGGCCCCTGGTTTTTGGACTTCAGCAACGGAACAGTGGCTTGCTTAGGAACAAGCCCACCCATGCAAGTGGCCCTTGGTTTTGGACTATAGCCACGATACCCTCTGGCGACCCTTCATGAAAAGACACTCAAGCTACTGGCCCGTGCACCGTCAGATAGTCTTTCGACGATTGCTCATCAAGGATCAAGATCGATGGATCAAGTTGTGGGATCCTCTGTCTTCAGGATGTGACCAGTTATCAATGATCATCTACTCACGCCTGTGCTCCAGTGCATTGGGGCCTACATCTGAACGACGAGGTTGAGGATATATCATGGCCAAAGGAACGCAGAAAATGGAGAACAAGAAAGAGAATCACCTCTGAGGGATTGTACTACGTTGCACTCTTAACCCTTTTAGCGCCAACACCCTACAGCAGGAGATTGATTGACCATGATAATTCAAGGGTCGTGCCAGATTAGCTTGGCGCCTTCAGGCGCCAAGCTAATCTGGCACGACCCTTGAATTATCATGGTCAATCCACCTCCTGCAAGTGGTACACAGTCGTTAATTTCCAAAATTCGGGAAATGCGCCCATGGCGCTAAAAGGGTTAATAGTCCTGCTGCATTTTTCTCTGGAAACAAAAAGGCAGCAAAAGGTACTCCGACCGACGTCAGACTCGGCTCTGTGCGCGGGCCAAGTAAGGCAGAGGTCGGATGAGGACCTTATGTCAGTCGCTTGAGTGAGCTCGATCAGTCCTTGCGCCAGCCGCTGAACAGTGTGCTCCGCTAAGTAGCGGAGCCCCACGCTTTAGCGGCTGGCGCAGGACTACTAAGCTCGCTCAAGCGACTGGCCTCTTTTTGAATAAGCGGAGTGTGGCATTCAGGACTTTGATTTTAACTGATTTCGGGATAACTTCTACCGTCCGAACATTACACTCTGGAGCAGTTTCGTTACTGAAAATGATCCTACTCTGATACGCTTAACCCTTTGGCTGTCGGTAGCGGTTTCGTCGCATTCAGGATTCGTCGCGACAAAAAAACAACAAAAAACCCCGCTACCGACAGCCAAAGGGTTAATTACACGTAGCGCCTAACTAAACTTAACCCGTTACATCCAGAGGCTGATTAAAAAAAAATTACTTATTGTCCTGTGAAGGCCACATTACACAATAGGAGATAGATCAACCATTTTAGTTCAAGGGTAGTGCCAGAATAGATTAGCGCCATAGGCGCCAAGCTATTCTGGCACCGCCTTTGAACTATCAGAGTCAAATTAATTTCACGTAGAGTATCAGGGTGAAAAGGGTTGAACTGGGCGACTGATGGTGAACCAGTAGAGTACTTGCGTTCACTTTTGAACTTTTCGTGGCATCCACATTTCTCATCCGAACTGTGAGCAAAATGGGAGACGCGCCAAGTGAATGACCAAAACTCATCCTGGATTAAAGCCCCGACCGACCTTATCGCAACGAAAAGACACGCACATCAATCGACCCAGCAAGAGGCATAGATCTTCATGAGCCCCCGCATACGCCGGGGATTATGAAGATCTATGCATCTTGCAAATGCTGAGGAGACGAGTTAATGACCAGACCGTCACATCACCGCACACGGAGCATCGTAGTCCTAAGGCAGTGAATTGCCCCAGCATCGTTAGCGCTATTAGTCCGCTGTTGCTGGCATTTCGTGCCAACTTTGCTCTTTATCAGAAGCGCTCTGGCATCAGTAAGGTCGCTGGGCAGAGGCAGCCACATTACAGGCGGAGGATGAGGAAACACTAAATTGATTCTAACTGAAAGCAAATCTCAACGAAGAAAAGAAACGCATCTGGAAAGGACACGCACAGCACAACTGTGTTGTAATTATATTTTCTAACCGGTTCCTTTTTTTTTTTGGGGGGGTCGGGATTTTCTTTGCTTGGTCGTCACTCTTTTTGGTCTGGATTCTGAGTGTTAACGTGCGTTTCGTCTGACTGTTATTGCAAATCATTCAGCCCGACGGCAGTATTTCCCGTAAATTTTGGAGGCGTCATCTAATGACTATGCACCAGTTGCAGGAGATAGATCGACCATGATAATTCAAGGGCAGTGCCAGATTAGCTTGGCGCCAACAGGCGCCAAGCTAATCTGGCACTACCCTTGAATTATCATGGTCGACCCATCTCCTGCTGTAGTGCGTCAGGGCTGAATGGGTAAAAGTAAACTTAAGTAAACTGAGTTTCGAAATTAAAGCTGTTGGTTATTGGTTATCAGTGAAGCCTTCATGCTCAGTCCAACCCAAGCTTAGTTCAGGCGCAGGCCATTTTGCTTGCTTGCTTATTTTCTTTTTTCATCTTCACAATCCTTCATAAATTCAGCCCTATGTTCAATGCACAAGCGTATAATGCCGTCTAACCTCATGGCTCCTAGAAATATACTGACGATGACCTGTCCGTCAACAGCATGTGAAACATGGCGGTGGTGGTCAGTGGTTTTGTGTGTGGGTGTGTGCATGTGTGTGTGTGTGTGTGTGTGTGTGTGTGTGTGTGTGTGGTGGGGAGGGGGTGGGGGCGGGGGAGTTGGGCGGGGAGGGGGGGTGGAGGGGGAGGGAATGGGGAGGGGAGGCGGTGGAGGGGAAGGGAAGGGAATAGGGGGTGGGGGGGGGGGCGGGGTGTGGGTACGGCGTTACTCAGGGGCGTGGAATAGGTCTACCAGGAAATATCATGCGATAGAAACGTGATAAAATGACCAACGAAGAAAAGAACAAAGATTTAGAATGGCAAAATACAAATCAGCTGTTTTCCCCCCGTGTAAACCCACTTTCAGAAGTAAGCAATTAAAAACAAGATGAGGATTTCATCCCAAAGTCTACCGTATTGTTTGGAGCTCAGATGTGTTTATCTTTCAGGAACATTCAGAGTTGTTCATATTTTTAGTCTTATTATGCTGATCCATTTCTTTCCTCTCTAAGCCAGCCTATGATCAACACACATGTCGGCGCACACAAATAAAGACAGACACACGGCGCTTCCCGCCATTAGTACGCTCTGTGGGCTGGTGTAGCGACAGGAATCCAACTCCTTCTACTCTAACCCACCCTCTGATCCACACACACTGGCACACAGAAATAAAGACGGACACACGGCGATTCCCGCCATTCCTTTCGCTCATGGTCTGGCGTGTAGCATTGCTATTCTGAAGAAGCATAATAGCACGAGCAGCGAAATGACGTCACTTCAAGCTTCAAGTCATGGCATCATTAGCCCCACGACGCCGTGTTCATAGTGACTACTCTATGTTATACGTCAGCATCGCAGTACTAACTTTTGACGTATCAGAAGATCAGCTTTGCAATTTTCTTATTGATTTTCACGCCTAAAGCTTACAGGTCACAATTTGACCTAATCCTACCCCAGGGCCGGGACAAACAGCAGGCTTATGCAAACACTGTTTATATATTTTAAAAAAAAATCATGCGGGTGTTAGTGAGAAGATAGTTTTTTTTTTCGTAAAAGAAAAATAAAGTTATGTTAGCTGTTTTACAAATGACTCCGAAAAAGTGGTGCAGAAAACTGTCTGATTTTTACATCTAGGGCATACAGGTCACAATTGACCTAACCGTACCCGACAGCCGAGACAAACTGTAGGCTTGTGTAAATACCGCATATGAAAAATCATGCGATTATTAATGAGAAGATTGTTTATTTCATAAAAAAAGATTCAATTGTTTTAAGATTAACCCATATAATTCGTGAAATTAATCCCCAAAAAGTGAATTTTATAAAAATCATTTATCACTCAAAAGTTTCTAGAGGTACAATGCTGGTTAACGAACTCATTCAATATCTCCCTTTTATCTAGCTATATGCAAAATATCTAGTAAAAAAAAAGAAACGTTATGGACTCTAGTGTGGATCAACCGGTTTTGTGAAACGGCCATTATTTTACTCGCCAATTAGAATTTTAATCAAAACGTCGGAAAAAAAGGTCCCGAGATAATTCTTTTAGGGACAATATTCAAAAATTTCAAGCTTGTCCGTCCTCCATTCGAACGCGGGCTCTAGTCGCTGTCACACACACACACACACACACACACACACACACACACACACACACACACACACACACACACACACACACACACACACACACACACACACACACACACACACACACACACACACACACACACACACAGGACGTCACACAGTTGAAGAGCGGCTCCGTACATTTTTAGCATTTTGCAGCATAATTACTTAATGAGTGACTCTAGAACAACGACAGGGTGATTCAGCTCATCATGCCAAGCAGTTCGGTAGCTTTTCGTGCCATTTGCGGTACCTTTTACTGGACTTTTCAAAACTTCATGGCTCGCAAAGCACAGAGGAAGGCAGCCCTACGTTACCGCACTGTCAGTGTCAGCGGACCGGTGGCAGTCATTCTCGTGTTTTTGGTCGGCTTTCTGCTCCGGTGTGGCGATGTCGAAGCGAACCCAGGCCCACCGAAACGACAGACTCTTTTGACATGCCAGGGGAACCAAGACAACCAGTCGCCCGGGGGTGAGGCAAACGCAGTGTCTGAGCCGACCATTGCTGATGTGTTTAAAATGTTGAATGTGATGGACAAAAAGATGGACAGTATGAAAGCTACAATGCAGGAGCAGATGGACAAAATTCAGAGTGACTTTACTGCGGTGATGAAAGAAAACAGAGAGTTGAAGGAGAAAGTTATGCAGCTGGAGGATAAGCTGGATGATTTGGAGGGGCGGAGCAGACGCAAGAATCTGATCTTTCACGGAATCCCCCACCCCCAGGGGCGCTCAGAGACTTGGGCGGACTGTGAAAAAGCTGTCAAGTCAATGTTGAAGGACGAGATGGGCATAGAGGAGGAGATCGAGGTGGAGCGTGCCCATCGTCTGAAGGGGGGCAAGGCGCCCCACCCCATCATCGTGTGCTTCAACAAGTACAAAGACAAGGAGCGGATCCTGTTTGAGCGAAGAACGCTGAAGGAGAACAAGTCCCGGGTCTACATCTCTGAGGACTTCACCCCGCGGGTGAGGGACGTGCGCCGCAAGCTGCTACCCTTCCTCAAGGAGGCCAAGCAGGCGGGGAAGAAGGCCTTCCTCCGCTTCGACTCCCTCGTTGAGGGAAAGACCCACGCATACGACGCTGCTACCCAGAGGCCAGTGGAGCGCAGGGGGCAGAAATGAGGGGCAGGCCGGCATGTTGACCCAGCAACCAGGAGAAGACAGCCCGTCCCTCATTCAGACCCCCAGGGCCCCCACCATGTGTCTTCAAAGGACGACTTACCTGCACACACACACGCTCAAGTGCCCATACTCAAACCCACACCCGCACACTGTGTTGATGAAAGTGGTAGTGATGAAAGTGGTAGCTCTGTGTTTCGCATCATGGCATGGAATATCCAAGGTCTTGTAAATAAGCTGAAAAGTGTTTCTTTTAGGCAGTTCTGTGAAAAGTGTCAAATGTTTGCATTTTCAGAGATCTGGTCGTGAAAGCAAAATGTTATAGAGGATACCTTTCCAGAGTATCAGGTGTTTTTTTCACCACGTACACAAAAGTTAAAAGGGGGCGTGGCCGTGTGTGTACATAAATCTATAGCCTGTCATGTGTTGCGTTTAATGCAGGCAGCTGAGGATATTGTGTTTCTAAAGATCGGTAAGTCTGTTTTGAACTCTGCATCTGATGTTCTGGCAGCATTTGTGTATGTGGCTCCAGAGCGTTCTGTTGTATATGGTGAAGATAACGTTGATGGTTTTGAAGTGTTAGAAAACTACATGTCTCAAGTGTTACGTGCTCACCCTGAGCTGCCTTGGCTATTATGTGGCGATTTTAACGCCCGCACTGCTGGTCTGTCTGATACTGATTTTATTGATGGCAATTCACACGCGCAGCCTTTACAGGAATTAACAGATCTGCTAGAGGATGTACCACAAAGCCCACGGAGGTCAAAAGATATTGGCGTAAACAGTTTCGGTCGGAAACTGATAGAACTATGTCAAGAGTACTGTTTGTTTATTGTCAATGGCAGAACGAAAGGTGACAGTGAGGGAGAAATTACGTGCGTGGCCAACAGAGGCAAAAGTGTGGTGGACTACTGTATTTGCTCTAAATCCGTGTTTGACCTAGTGACCGATATGTTTGTTGCAGACAGGTGCGAGTCAGACCATTTCCCCATTGTAACCACGTTTACTTCTATTCAGTCTGTTTATTCATGTGATGATGATGATTTAAATGATGATATAATACTAGAGGAAGGGGTTAAATTTGTTTGGAAAGAAAACTACGCTGAATCCTTTTGGGCATACATTGAAGATAATCAGGAGACTCAGTTTCGACACTTTTCGTCAGCGCTTGACTCGAGTGTAGAAGAAGGGTCGGCCTGTTTTGTAGCATTCATTCAGAAGGCGGCTGACAAAATGAGGTCAGGTAAGAAGGTAGGTGAATCCCGTGCACAGCCGCCGTGGTGGGACTCGGACTGCGAGTTAGCAAAACAAAACAAGTACCTACAGTTGAAGCAGTTCAGACACACAAACACACATGACGACTTAGGGAAGTATCTTGACATGAAGAAAGAATTTAAGAAGTTGTGTAAAACAAAACAAGTAGAGTACAACGCACGGGTTTTGAATGAGCTCAACGATGCATGTAATGATGCAAACTCAAGAACATTTTGGCAAAAAATAAAGTCTCTGACTGGCGTTAAAAAGTTGTGTTCTGATGTCATTTCACCACGCGTGTGGTATGATTATTTTCGTAATTTGCTAAATGTGGATCAGAATGTTGATGATTCAGGTTTCAGCAGACAGGCCGAGGGTGTTTTGAATGACCATATATCTGATGATTGTGATGGTTGTCATAATGCAAAATTTGACGAGGAAATCACGCAGGATGAAATTCGCAGTGCTATTAATAACATGAAGAAAGGGAAAGCATCAGGCCCTGATGGCTTGCCCACTGACCTTTTTCATCATGCAGGTGAGATCCTTGTGAAATTTCTGCATCCTTTGTTTAATCGTGTGTTTCAAAGTGCGGAATACCCTGAAAGCTGGACCATGGCTGTGATATTTCCACTACACAAAAAGGGTAACCCTAGAAATGTTGACAACTACAGAGGAATTTCTCTTCTGAACGTTATCAGTAAGTTGTACAGTTTTGTCATTAACAACAGGTTGGTTCGTTTTTGTGAAGAGAATGATTGTATTCCTGAGGCCCAAGCTGGCTTCCGTAAAGGATACAGTACTATAGACAACATTTTTTGCTTACAGGCACTAGTGCAAAAGTATCTTAGCAAGCAGGGTGGCCGTTTTTACACCATGTACGTAGATATTTCTAAAGCTTACGACAGTGTGCACAGGACAAAACTGTTGTATCTCTTGTTACGTAAAGGAGTTCATGGAAAGTTGCTTCAGACACTTGAGAGTATGTACAAACATGTAAAAGCTGCTGTAAGGGTTGGAACCAAAGTTACCGACTACTTTGATTGCATGTCAGGGGTGCGACAAGGTTGTGTGTTGAGCCCACTGCCTGTTTTCTATCTTTCTTTCAGAATTTGAGACAGAAATATCATCGTGCGGTGCACGTGGCATTGATATTTTTGCAGACCCACTGGGTATTTTCCTTCTTTTGTATGCTGATGATATAGCCATTGTCTCTGACTCTGTAGCAGATCTCCAAAAGAAAATTAATTGTTTAGAAAAATACTGTAAAAAATGGGGTCTCACTGTGAACATGGACAAGACAAAAGTGGTGGTCTTCAAAAATGGAGGTTTTGTGAAAAATTGTGAAAAATGGTTTTATGCTGACAAGCAGATTCAAGTCGAGTCCAGTTATACTTACCTTGGTGTGATATTTTCCTCTACTCTGAACTGGGCTAGATGTGTAGAAAACTTAGCTGGAAAAGCCAGGAGAGCAGTTGCAGGCATCAAAAGACTATACTTCAAATTACAAAACTTGCCAGCTGACACTGTTTTTCACATTTTTGATGTCAAGATTAAACCCATTGTGCTATACGGGTCAGAGGTCTGGGGTTTCCAGAGACATGATGTAATTGAGCAGGTTCATATAAAGGTTTGTAAAATGGTCCTTGGTGTTGGAAGAGATGTAAAAAACAATATTGCGCTGGGTGAGTGTGGAAGATTCCCTATGTATATTGATGCCTATGTTCGAATGGTGAAGTACTGGTGCAGACTTCTTACCATGTCAGAAAACAGATACCCAAGACAGTGTTACACGATGTTATGTATGCATGATGCTTCAGGTAGATCGAACTGGGCTACGCAAATAAAGACTCTATTGTGTATGCACGGATTTGGGTATGTATGGGAAATGCAGTCAGTTGGAAACACTCCTCTGTTCATTCAGATATTCAAAGATCGGCTGATGGATTGTTTCCGACAGGACTGGCATGCATCCCTTACCTCAAACACAGAATACTGCCATTACCACCCAGACATACTTAGAGCAAGTTACATAGGGCAGCTGACTTCTTGTGAACTCAGGCGGGCAATTTGTTTACTTAGATGTAACCGTTTACCTTTAAACGGAGTATCCAGATTTGGAAAACCCATCACTAATCCAGAATGTAATTCATGTGATTGGCATAAGGCTGAAGATTTGTGTCATTTTCTGTTCGAGTGTCCAAAATATGCCCCTTTACGTAAAAAGTACATTCCACTGTTTTACTACAGATTCCCATCCGATCTTAAAGTTCAGCTGTTGTGTGGAAACCTACATGATAAACTGGTCTTTAAAGTTGCTATGTATATTTCAGGTTGCCTTAAATTAAGGAATTAGAGGGATTTGCTTTGAACTTTTCTTGTTTTTGTTTATTTATGTGCGCTGATGTAATGCTATATGAGTGTGTTTTGCAACCACCTTCCTGTATTTTCTGGTTGTAAATTGTATTTTGTGTTCATATGGGCCTGATGGCCTGCAAAAACTGAAATAAATTTATTATTATTATTATTATTATTATTATTATTATTATTATTATTACACACACACACACACACACACACACACACACACACACACACACACACACACACACACACACACACACACACACACGCACGCGCGCGCGCGAGCGTGCGTAACTAGACGTGACGTCATTTTTATTTTGTCACTTCTTTGCCAGAATTTCTGCCCCGCACGACCAAAACGTCATGAGCATGCTCCAGAATGCGCTCCGACCAGCTCCATTTCAAAGTCTACCGTACTTTTAAAATACGGTAGACGAAAACCACTTGTCTGTGAGTGAGTGTAAGATGTCATGTCATGAAAGCACAAACAAAAGGCAAAATAAAATTGATGTGAAGACGATTATTGCTTGTAGAGGTCGTGCGGACAAGTGATCAATGCGCAAAAGGTCGCCGGGCCGTCAGTTGGCCGCAGTTGGCCAACTGCGGCCTCCTTGAATGAATATTACTGGGTTGTTTCTTTGCAAACCACAATTGCCAGACGGGGATCGACGCCTGTTGCGTCTGGTTGATGTGTTATTCACTTTTTTTTTCGGGCAGTGCAGTCAGTGATCGAAATGTTTAACCCCTTCAATGCCGAGAACTGAAAACGTAAACACGATTCAGCTGCAAGAGGCATAGATCCTCATGAGCCCCCTCTTGCTGAGACTAATTTGTTTCTATGTTTCTTAGACGGTTGTGGCTTACTTTTGGTCGTTGAATGAAGAAAGATTTTAGAAACGAAATTTAAATGCGTGCATTGGCAGGGAAGGGGTTAATACGTATGATCTACATGCACTTGCAGTTTTAGTCATGGCTGCAGTCTCCATCGTATACCTCATGCCTGGGTCTGCCTATCAAAAGGTCACGTGACCATTTTGCATCATACGTCCTGCTCAACGATTGGTCACTAAGTTGAGTCAAGTAAAAAGTGTGTATTCATTGTACATGCGGCAGTTCAAATGGTCTCTACGTGGGATAAATACGTTTGTACTTGAACTGACTTGAGTGTTAGAGGTTTAGCCCGTGCTATTTTATTACGTAAAAGAAGTGTGTCGAAATCTTCTCAGCGAGGGAATTACATCAATTCAAAATAACTTGAATTTACCTCATAGAACTACAGTCTACTTTGCTTATAACAAGGTCGGACATAACAAGAGATACCGACAGCACTCTTTCTATGTAAATTACTTGATATCACTCATAGGATAAATTAGGCACAGTGGTGATTTGTTGTACATGCGAAGCGTGCTGCATTTAAATTTGAACATGATATGGTTATTGTCATTATACTTATGTTTAAGATGTTTTTTTAAAAATATTTTATTATTTTATTTATTTATTTTTATTTTTTTTAATTAAATTTTTAAAGAAATTCAATCTAATTTTTAATTTTTTTTTTATAGTAACGATCTCTTAAAATGCTGCACTTTAACTTCCGGGTCATATCATAAATCAATTTCCCCATGACCGACTTTTGAGATTTGTGGGCCTTAAGTGACGTTCGCCCAGGTCTGGGCCTGTTATAGTGGAAACTACACTGAATGCAAATGTGTCGCAACATGCCACGTCCCAGGAGGTACTTGTGACGCACAAAACCTCCCCGGTGCACAGTTCTGTGATCTCATGTGAAAGAAAACAGTGCAGTGTTCATCATTTCTCGCGCAGATCCTCTATCAATTAACCCTTATCATTCGGAATACACAAGTGCGTGAAATAAGTTTGACTAAAATAGTTCAAGGATAGTGCCAGAATACCTTAGCGCCTCTAGGCGCCAAGCTATTCTGGCACCACCCTTGAACTAAAGCCATTGCTGTATATCCTTATCTGTAAGTACTATCATGTAGCTTGCATAAATGGCAGTGTACAAATTTGAAGCTTTCAGCCTCAGTATGATATGGGTTAACCGTATTTACAGTTACTGATACGTCATTTATTGTTCAAATGATCCCTGTTTCCCTTCTCTGCAAAACATGGATATAAACAGAGACAGCAAGAGGCATAGATCCTCATGAGTCCCCGCATGTGAGGGGGCTCATGAGGATCTATGCCTCTTGCAGCTGACTTGTGTTTGTTTTCTGAATTCAGGCATTTAGGAGACGAAAGAAATGTCGGTGTCCACCCGCCGTGCTGTTTCAAATGTTGATTTGTGGAGATGCTTGTGTAGAGTGTGAATACTTCAACAGTCGGTTGTTAAGTTACTGAGCACAGTATAACCCCCAACCAAAGGCGCCTGTCGAAAGCACGCTTGGATGTAGGCCTGACATGACGCTTTCTCTTTGGTAAACTCATCACTTCAAGGCGCCACGCATAAATAGCTGCGGAAATGTATAGCGTTGCCGCTGGCAACGCTATGCGACACTACTTCTGCAGCTATGGACGCTAGGGCGCCTTGAATTGATGCGTTACATTCGCCGACAGTGCGAGGGTACACTAGTAGAACCACTCGTTCACACACTCTTGATGGGCACTTTTGCCTGCAGCCATGTACAAGTAGCATTTAAAAACAAATATTTGCTACAGACATCCACACGAAGCTGACACCAAATAAATTGCAGTGCACTTCATCAGTGTTGAACATGCGTGGGATTGCTTGCTCTGTGTGTGTGTGTGTGTGTGTGTGTGTGTGTGTGTGTGTGTGTGTGCGTGGGTGTTTGTGTGTGTTTGGGTGTGTGTGTGTGTTTGTGTGTGTTTGTTTATGTATAGTGTGTGTGTGTGTGTGTGTGTTTGGTGTGTGTTTGTTGTTGTTGTGTGTGTGGTGTGTGTGTGCGCGCGTGCGTGTCTGTGTGTGTGTGTGTGTGTGTGTGTGTGTGTGTGTGAAGTTATAGGGGCCTGACGAGCGATGCGCGCTGAGAGGGTTAATCCATTTAACCCCTCGTACGCATTTCCCAATTCTTGGAACTGTTACTTAGTGACTTTGTACCAGCTGTAAGAGATGGCTCGACCATGATAATTCAAGGGTAGTGCCAGATGAGCTTGGCGCCTGAAGGCGCCAAGCTCATCTGGCACTACCCTTGAATTATCATGGTCAATCCATCTCCTGCTTTAAGGCGCTGGGGCTGAATGGGTTAACCACTTGGCTGCTGAGAAAAATTGAGGTTATAGTCCTATATAACACTATACAGTTTCCGCGCCCGCAGACCCGATCAGCGACAGTCCCTCCATAGAGATGTCAAGGGTGGCGAGATACGTCACACCCGAAACTCATTACAAGAGGCGATACACTGCGATTTGACGACAGTTTTTAACCTTCAAAGCAACCGTCCGTATAAAACCCCGCCAGGAAAAACAAAACAAAACAACTTAGTAGACATTTTGCTACAAATCTATTCCAACCTCGTCCTCTGATCGGAATCGACAGTTTAGTCATAAAGGCTTTTTGTACAGCTAAGCATGGGTCAAGGAGCCGTCAGCTGTCTGGGCAAGGTAGTGGCCGGAAGTAAGTGTCACGCTCGTGTCTGATTGGCTTATACAAATGTATGGGGCCTTCGTCTCTTTTACAGCATTCTCGCAGAAGGCTTAGCGTTGTACACATAGATGACTGAGAGCATTTTGGGATAATTTCGGGTGCTCCCTCTTTTCAGATGACGTAAGTTTCTTCCCTATCTCTATGGTACCCTTATGGAGGGATGATGATGATGATGAAACGTTTTTATTCAGGATCAAAAGTTTTAGGCATAGCAATGCCTATCTTCCAAACTGTCCTGCTACTCTACACATATAAAAAATACATCAGACGAAACAGCAAAAGATAAAATATATATAAGTAAAAAGACCCATCCCCGCCCCCCCCCCCCACCCCCCACCACCCCCCCCCCAACCATCAGAAAGAAAAATAAAATAATAAAAAATAAAATACAAAAAGAATTAAAACAATATATATACGTGTATGAACCTGACATGTTAACGCAGACAGTCAAACCATTACATAATCTGCAGCAATCTGCTGTGCTGGAGCAACATACTAAGCAGAAAGTTAGAACATTCACATCGACAGTAGATATTTATGGACGCGAGCTCTGAAGATAGATAACTTTGAAATAGACTTTAAATGAGAGGGCAAATTGTCCATGACTTAGCACCGGAAAATGATATGCTAGATTTGAATATGTCGATTCTCGGTTTTGGGAGATGGAGTAAGCTGTTCCTCGTGTTCTCTCTATTCGTGTGGGAAAACAGCTCACGGAGATAGGGAGGGGCGGCATCGTTTAGAATTTTTTGCACAAGTAAGCATCTATTAAGTTCCAATTCTTTACTGAGTGGCAGGATATTAAGTACCTTCAGTCTTTCATCAGTAGGGGACGAACCAGGAAGAATAAGCTTAATACCTCGCCGGTAAAGGGAATTAATTTTTTTTCAAATGAATGTCTCCACAGCCGTCCCAGATATTGGAAGCATAATTACAATGTGTCTTGATGTGTGCGTTAAAGAATAGTTTTCGAGCATGAATGTCAACTATACGACTTAATTTTGATAATAAAAAGAGATTCTTCGAAATAGCTTTACATGCAGTTTCTATGTGAGGCTCCCAGCTGAGCTGTTCGTCGACTGTCACTCCTAACAAACGATGTTTTGACACTTGCTTTATGGGCTGAGAGTGAAGGGGCATCTCAAGGGGTTGCAAACCACGTTGATGCTTTTGGCGTGTTGTCACCAACATACTTTTCGTTTTAGGAATACTAATAATCATATGATTTTCTTCACACCAAGTTGACACTTCATCTAAACTATGTTGGAGGACAGCGCTCACGGTTGAAACATTTTCATCAGATACATGTATCGTCAGCAAATAGTTCACAGTTTGTGTCGGGATGTGATATTGACAGTGGAAGGTCATTTATAAAGATGTTGAATAATAACGGTCCTAGGGTAGATCCCTGAGGAACACCATGGGTCACCAGTCCTTTCGCTGAGTATTTACCATTCAAGAACACTTTCTGCGTTCTGTCTAAGAGATAGGACGAGAGAAAAGCGACTGCATTTGAGTCAATGTGATATAAAGGTAACTTCTTTAGTAAGATTGAGTGGTTAATGAGATCGAAGGCTTTTTTAAGATCTAGAAATACTACACCTGAAAGTTTGGACTCATTTATGACAGTAAACCATTTGTGGGTTATGAGAGTTAAGGCTGTCTGACACGAATGTTTAGGCCGAAAAGCTGATTGTGCAGTACTAATAAGGCGGTTTTTCTCCAGGAATTGAAGTAAATGATTATGTGTATGCTTTTCAAGTGGTTTGGACACTGCTGATAAGATTGAAATTGTACTCACTTGGGTCGCTCAGATCTTTGCTTTTCGGTAGAGGAGTAACTTTTGCTATTTTCAATTCATAGGGAAACATGCTCTTTTGAATCGAAAGGTTATATATAAAGGTTAATGATTCAACAATATAAGGGAGCGCAATTTTCAGAATTTTACTGCTAATACCGTCAACACCACAAGATGTTTTACTTTTCATGTTGGTTATAGATTTTCCCACATCAAGGACGGTCATTAGGGGAACTGAGAAAGTATTGCCAGCGTTTATCTGACTGTGCTGTTTCAATTGTTCTGAAATACGTATTCACCTGGCTCACTGGTGTTCGTCTGTGACAGGGTTTTAGCAATGTTAAGAAAGTGTTCATTAATACATCAGCTGTGAGGTGCGGGGGGGGGGACACTCGTTGATTTGCTAGATTGTCCTTTAGTAAATGTGTTAATCACCTGCCACACGCTGCGTATGTCTTTGCCGCCCGCAATAATCTTTTCAGCATACTGCCTCTGTGCCTTCCGTACTAATGATTTAACTAGGTTTCGCTGTTTTTTGTACTCGTCAAATTTCTTTGTTTGTTTCAATAGATCTATTAGTTCCATCGCAGTTTTAATCTCATCCGTCAGCCACTCAGGCACAGTGGGATGTTTAACACGCTTAGTGCGCCTCGGGGCATGTCTGTCAAGAACACCGAGGAACAACTTATACCAGTGGGACAGCACTACATTGGGATCGTTATAGTTATACACATCGGAAAACGGTGTTTTGGAAAGTTCATGCAAAAAATCATCTTGGTTGAATTTTTGGAATGATCTGTAGAGGATGGTTATATGCTCCTTATGAAGTGTCTTTGGCAACTTCGCAGATAATGAAAAACAAATAGGAAAATGATTACTGACAGAGGTGCTGGGTACATAGACATTGCTAAGGGCACTGTCGTTGGTTGTATAAACATGGTCAATTAATGTGGATGAAGTAGCAGTGACCCTGGTGGGTGACTGAACTACTTGTGTAAGGCCTAAGAACGTTACCATGGATCTCCATGACGTGTTGCCAGGTTTCAATAAATCAACATTAAAATCACCGAGTATATGTATATCACCCTTGGAGTTTTGTACTTTGTCAACCATTACAACAAAATCATCAGTCTTGCCAGGACACTGTAGCTGCGGGGTTTCTGTAAATAAAACATACGAAGGTCGGGGTTGACTTGGCGGTTGCTTTTATTTCAAGCCACAGGCTTTCCACATGGGTGGATTCCAGGTCACATCGTCGTGTTACGTTGTTAGCAACAGTATTGTGAACATAAGCACAAATGCCAGTATGACCAGGCACTGAAGCATCTCGCCTATGAATGGAGAAATTTTGTATGGTGATAGCTTGGTTACTTATATTCTCTGTCAACCTACTTTCTGTAAAGCCAAATATATGATATGGGGAGGGTTGGTTAAGTAGTACTGTAACGTCTGATACTTTACTACAAAGGTGATATACATTGAGGTGGCCTATTCTAAGCAAATGATCGCTGACACTAGTAAACATGTCAGGTAACTTCGCAACCAAATACTAGTTTCAAATATACTAACAAACTAAATGACAGTTTAAACAACAATAACAAAGTGTCACAATGTGGCATGCAGATCAGTGGTCAAAACACAGCACTGAAACATGCGCGAAAGATAAAAAAGGAAGAAAAAGATAGCGGATCGTAGATGTAAATGAAAAATGTCTGCAGATATAAAGGTCTCTGCGTGTGCAACGTACCGTTGCTCAAAACAAAAACGCGATGAAGCGTACCAGAGTAATCTTATTCTATTTGCTACCGCCACAGTCAGTGATAAGAATCACTTTAATAGCGACTAAGTTGTGCACTCCTGTTCAATACACAGGCTAACACAGTTTGTAACACAGAGCGTTGCAATTGTCATAATTATACGCGCATTCCGATGAGAATTGCACGCGGGTGTGTCTATCCACACTGACCACTAAGCCAGTCATCACACACTGATCAGTCATCAGGTGTCAAGTGCTAATCCTGAACCTCTTAGTAACAGGATTATGTTGTGTGATTGTATCACGACTAATCGTCGCACAAAGAGGCGCACGCACTGGGTGTCTCTGGTCCGTTATGGTCTATCACACAACAAATACGAACTAAACGTGGTGAGACTCCGTCGTGACTTCACACATTAGACACGTTAACTATGTCAGAAAAACGTACATGAATCTATATCGTGCAGTAAGTCACCGATTTCTCAGGTACAAAAATTTTAATGAGTTTAAAATCGCTTTGAGTATAGCGTCAATATTGAAGGATATAGACTTGATAGCGGTTCTACGTCGCAATCAAAACTACACACGTTTCAAAGTTACGACAGCAATAGAGTTCTGTAGTACTAATCAATTGATAATCATAAATTTGAGCATTTGGATGACATCAGTCCTGTATGAATAATCTCATTCGGGTTGATATTTGACAGGAACAACAGTCCAACCCGGAGCCAGGACAGCCCGTACCGGCGCAACCCGAATGTCTCCCACAACCCTCCCCGGTCAGTGCCAAGGAAGGTTGTGGAAAACAATCAAAATACGCACACCAGCAAGAACCATTCAGGCAACGGGTCGGAATGTGGCGCCCATCAGACATCAATCTTTTTATATATTTTTTAAAAATATATAATGAGAGTGTCGCTGAGCGCGTTTGTGAGCGAGGATACTGCCTGGCATACCAGCGAGCATCACTCGTACGGCCTTATGTTTAAGAGATGGTCGGGGTCTTGGAGGGGTGTGTATGTGTGTGTGTGTGGGGGGGGGGGGAGGGGCAGGGGTGGGGGTGGTAAAGGGGTCAAGATTTGGACTCTTGCAATAAACGAGGCAGGCCAAAGCCAAAAGGTCTGTAGTGTAAAGGTCAACGTAAAACTTCCCTACAAATTGTAACCGGTTCAGTGCCGAGTAGAAAATGTGAACACACCCAACTGCAAGAGGTATAGATCCTCATGAGCCCGCGCAGTTTCGGGGGCTCATGATGATCTATGCCTCTTGCTGACACCACTTTGAATAACATGTTCCTAGGACAGCCAGGGCTTGCTGATGTTGAATTGGCGAAGACTGCAGAAATACCTAGTCTCCGTCAACGAGCACTGAACGGGTAAAAGGTGGATCCTGGAACGTAGAGGTGTGGAGGTATGGACCGGGCGGAGGTAACCTCTTATGAATTTTGGACCAGGTGGAAGTGAACTCTTGGGGGGTATGGACTGAGAGAAGATGTACCCCCAAGGAGTTATGGACTGGACGGAGCTGGAGATGAACCCCGGTGAGGTGTGTACCATCCAGAGATGAATCACGAGGGTGGATAGACCAGGATGAGGTGACCCACGGGAAGATGTGGAGGGGGGTGGGGAGGGGGGGGGAGCGTAGGGGTGGGGGCGTCTATGGACCCTCCGGACCAAGTTTGTTAAGTTGTTTGTCCATTGCTCTTTTAACCCTTTGGGTGTCGGTAGCGGTTTTAGTCGCGGTGATTCCTGCAGGAATCATCGTGACTAAAACCGCTACCGACTCCAGGTTAACGCATTCGAGACGTACCGCATCCGGATACGCGGCTTATGTCGCGTATCCGGAGGCGGCACGTCTTGAATGAGTTAACATCCCGACAGCAAGAAGACTTTTCCAGAATGTGCCTGAGCTGCATGGAGGAGAAATAATGAATATGTAAGCTGCAACTTCATGCTGATCCAGCGAATTAAAAAAAAAATTGGGATTAAATTAATATGTCACGAAATAAGAAGAAATGCCGAAATCGTTCTTGTGATGTTTCGTCGTTTCATTCTCGCACACACATTTCAATTTTAAAACGCGTTCCCTTACACTTCGACGCTTAATTTTTAGTCTTTGTATCTCTTACACTTTGAAAGCCAGTTTCCTCACCATTGTCATGCTCCATCCAAGCACTTCTTACCAGAAACAGCTAGATCACGATGGCCCAAGGGTAGAGCTTGACTAGCTTGGCGCCCATTCTGCCACAACCCTTGAGCTGTCAAAGTCTCTCGCGGTTAAAAAAAAAAAAATGAGCAGTGAAATAGTTGTTTATTTCTCACACACTCGCTCAATTTTTCGCCCTTCTGTTATCGATTACCCGGCAGGCACGCTGGCGATTTGAGACTCTATTTTGTCATCCCAGCGCCTCACTGTTTTTATCGGGCTATTCTGGCGTTGTAGCGTAATTTAATTAAATCCGCATCCGTAGGGACCTTCAGCTGCGCAGACCCAATACAGGCCCACACTGACCGTCTCACTCGATTCGCTACCGCTTATCAGCGGTAGCGACTCGAGAGAGACAACCAGTGTGAAACTATCATGCGTAGCCTGTGTTTGTCTTTGCGTTAACCCTTATCATTCGGAATACACCAGTGTGTGAAATAAGTTTGACTAAAATAGTTCAAGGGTAGTGCCAGAATAGCTTGGCGCCTCTAGGCGCCAAGCTGTTCTGGCACCACCCTTGAACTAAAGCCATTGGTGTATATCCTTATATGTAAGTGTCATAATGTAGCTTGCATATGGCAGTGTACAAAGTTGAAGCTTTTAGCCTCAGTATGATATGGGTTCACCGCTGTCCTTTCAGTGGACTTAGTCTGTGTTCATGAAATCATTGAGAATTCAACGCCAACGACATCCAGCCGTCCAAGGGACACGAAGAGACAGTGGTTTCAGCAAGAGGCACAGATCCCTCATAAGCCCCAGCAATCGCTGGGGCTCATGAGGATCTATGTCTATTGCAGTTGGGTTCGTGTTCCATTTTTTCTTGGCAGTCAATGGGTTAACTCTCTCAACCCTCAAACACTACGACAAAGACGTCAGTGGGTCGAGCATGATACTTTAAGGGTGGTGCCAGAATAGATACAGTTATGAAGGCAAAAGACAGCGTCAATTTTTTGGGTAAAAGAACAAGACTGTCATTGAACTGCAAAGCAAATATCACATTTTTTTCCATTACATGTGACGGGATCATTGCTCCGTATCATTGTGTGTACCATTATTAACCCATTCAGCCCTGACGCACTATAGCAGGAGATGGATCGACCATGATAATTCAAGGGTGGTGCCAGATTAGCTTGGCGCCATTAGGCGCCAAGCTAATCTGGCACTACCCTTGAATTATCATGGTCGATCCAGCTCCTGCAACTGGTACATAATCATTGGGTGACATCTCCAAAATTGGAAAATGCTGCCGTCGGGTTAAATTGGTTAACGTAACGGAAACAAAACCAAACAGAAAAAAACAACAACCTCAAACAGACAGACATGCGGACCCGGGGGGCGATGGATGCATTCACACAGACACGCAGACAGCGAACTAAACAGACAACTCGATGCATTTCGTCTATTAGCTGTTACTAGTAATCAGAAAGCGCAGAAAAGAACAGAGGCGATTTACCTAACTAGAATCGAAAATAGAACCGGCTTGAGAAGGAGATTTTCGATGTCTTTAGAGAGCAGTTCTCTGACACGTGATGTATGATTATGCCCCTTTTTTGTACCCAAATTGTCGTCCCTGTTCCAATTCCCTCGAAAGTGAAGCACGCTTTGTGTTCTGGGCTGATTTATGCTTAGATGCGGAGCAATTTGCCAGTCCCATCTAACGTAGAGATGTTTGGATCAATTCACGTTGAAAAAAGTTGCCACAGCCTCTGTCATTTAGAAGGGTTGTTCTACTCTCTGGTCTAGTTTTCTTATTTTTTTAATTTTTCTCTAATCGTTCTAAAAAAAATAACAAAAAAAACCCCAACCAACAACCCAAAAAAACACAAACAAAAACAACAACAACAACAACAACAACAACAAAACCCCCCAAACAAACAAACAACAAGACAACAACAACAACAAAACCGTTAGCTCTGCTTTATTTTAGGTAGCCTACTTTGTTCGCTTCGCGCCATTTCTCAGCTTACTCAACGACAAATGACGTCGGTGGACGTTAACCTTTCAGATTTCCCCGAAAGTCAATGCGCAGCATTTTTGTTAAAACATGACTAGTCTATAATGCTACTTGTATTATAATGAACGTCTGAAATATCATTACAATTACAATGAACATTATCACATGAGAAAATAAACAGTTTGTAATTAGGTAAACTTTAACTTAATGGCATTCCACCTAGTCATTCATCCCGAGCTGTTTCCTCAGCCGTGTGACTACTTTTTGCCGTTCTGCGTTTCCCAGTTTGTCAAAAATCGTGTATCGCGGTTTATATCCAAGGCAGCGACACACACTCGCACAGTTCTAGGGAAAGTGACGTGTCTTATTTATTTCTTAAAATAGAACGGGCAAACCCTCTAGCACTCTGGCCAATAATTCAAGTCACGTGAATCAACGTTTTACAGACCTAGTTAGGTCTGTAGGGAGACTATATTTTAGGTCGCAACAGGAGGCAAATGCTATACGACACTTTCGCAGCTATCGATGCCGGGCACCTTGAATGAGTTATAGCAAACGCAAAGAGATGTTGCTGTATGGCTCCCAAGCACCTCAATACGTTGCTGATTCGATGATTACTTGTTCCAGAGGAGGACTTGATTCGTTGTGTGCAGGACACTCAGAAAGTGTACGGTAGCCTGGAAACTACAGAATATACTTTAACATTCGCACCCGGTAAAGGACGGTCCCTTCGAGGCATCCAATGAAGTCAGCCGTGCACTCAGAGCCTCACAATTATGTACTGACGTCCTCAAATTCCCCTTTTATCCCCTCGATGCCGAAATATAACAAACACGAATTATTTACAAGAGACATAGATCTTCATAAGCCCCCCCCCCCCGCCCCTCCCCCCCCCTACGCCACCGCAGTTGCAGGGGGGGGGGGGGAGAGGGGGGTCATGAGGATCTATGCTTCTTGCCGGCATTCATCTGTATCCCTGTTCCTTGGAGGCTAGGGCTCCTTGGTGTTGAATTAACGAAGATTTCAAAGATTCAGTGATTTTATTTCCTTTCGCCCCTATCGAGGTATGGAGGAAAGATCTGATTACATACGAAAAGAATAACATCCAAAGATAAACATATTACAGATACATAAACACAAATTCATTGATGCATCCAGTGTTCAAATATAAATTAATAGTTACACATTCAGAATATTAATCTGTGTTGCGTACAATGGCAGTGAAGGGAAGGGGTTAATATAATGATATACTTTGATGGGATATATGCTAATTACTTCATCCGTTGAGAAATAAAGTTTCATTTCATTTCTCTCTCTCTCTCCCTCTCCTCTCTCTTATTGTCAAATGCTACATATAACACATTATGCTAGTCAGTGGAAACCTTTTAGCTTTTAGACTAGCATCGGCGAGTTCGAAAATCGAAAATTGTTTGTAATTACCAAAACGTTCACTGCTTTGAAGTTAAAGTTCATTCTCTCTCTCTCTCTCTCTCTCTAACTCTCTCTCTCTCTCTCTCTCTCATTGTTCTCTCTCTCTCTCTCTCTCTCTCTCTCTCTCTCTCTCTCTCTCTCTCTCTCTCTCTCTCTCTCTCTCTCTCTCTCTCTCTCTCTCTCATTTTGCTGTGTGTGTGTGTGTAATCTTCAGCGACTTTGGAACTTGTATCGGAATGTAACACAAGTGACCTGTGGGTCAGTGTAGCCGCTTGTTTTGTGCTGTTAACATATTGTTTTTATGTTGCTTTTAATGTTGTAGTTTAGCAAGGACAAACATGAAAAGAGGCCTGTGCGCCTATTGTTTCCTTCCTTGAGAAATAAAGTATCATTCATTCATTCTCTCTGTCTGTCTGTCTGTCTAGCAAAAAATCTCGTTATGTTATCAAAACTGAAATATTATACGGATTCAGATACCCGTAAACTATTTTATAACGCTCACATACGTTCTTATATCGATTACGCGTCAACGGTATGGGATAGATGTAGTGAGGTCCATTTAAAGAGACTCAATTCCATACACAGACGAGCGGCCATAATAATAATAATAATAATAATAATAATAATAATAATAAAGGAGATTTGTTAAGCGCTTATTCTTAAAGTAGCTCTAAGCGCTGATACAATGAAAAGGCTAACAGCCAACACGCACACACACGCACAACACACGCGCGCGCGCGCACACACACACACACACACACACACACGTGACAGTGGTGATGAATTGTGCATGGCTGGGGAAATGAACTAGCGAAAAGCAGCGTTATAGAGGTGGGTTTTGAGAAGTGATTTAAAGGAGGAGAGCGTTTGACAGTTACGGACAGGGGCGGGGAGGCTGTTCCAAGTGGCGGGGCCAAGATGCTAGGAGGCGCGACCGCCACGTGTTTTACATTTGAAATTGGGAAGGCGAAAGTTACGTGTTTCAAAGGAAGAGCGGAGGGTGCGAGCTGGAGTATAGGCAGATGGAGTAAGTCAGAGATATAGGCAGGAGAAGTCAGGCGGTTGATAGAGTTGAAGCACATGCAGGACAGTTTAATAATAATAATAATACCGTTACTGATAGGCGCTTTTTCTCAATTTTTGGGCAAATCGACTCAAAGCGCCGCGATCTGAAACCCAACACGCACACTCACGTAACAGACACGGATTTACGCCATTTAGGACAAACACAGTACAAGACAGACGAAGGGCCAGTTCAGCTACTGAAGTTACAGAGATTTTTGATCGCTTGTATTTGAAATTTGTAAAGTGGCCTGAAACCGGTACCAAAGTGGGGTGGGGGGGGGGGGGGGGGGGTGGGGGGGTGGGGGTGGGGGGGTGGGGGTGTGGAAGAACCGGAGTACCCGGAGAAAGAACCCCCGAGTTTATACAGAATGTGTTCTTGTACGGGCAGCCAGTGGAGTTTCTCAAAGGATGGGCGGATATGGTCACGCTTACGCACGCGCAGAACTAGACGGGCAGCAATGTTTTGCACTCCGCTCTGCAGTTTATCTAGCTGGGTTTTAGGCAGGCCGGAAAGGAGGGAGTTTCAGTAGTCAAACCGTGATAAAACCAAAGAGGAGACAAGGATGGCAGCTGCTGTGGGCGTCAGATACTGTCCGGCTAACACTTCTAATGCGCCGAAGTTCAATAAAAGCTGATCTGCACATATGAGTAACATACTTATCCATTTTGAGGTCTCTGTCAATGAAAACATCAGGGTTTTGACACCGTCAGAGAAAGTGATTTGATTTTGACAGACAGAGATGTGACTGGGAAGACAGGACAACTGCGAAGGACGCACACAAGCTGTGGTAAGCATGGACTCTGTTTCACCATCATTAAGCTGGAGTTTATTTCTAATCATCCAGTCTTTAACATCTGTCAGACAGTTTTCCATGTTGGAAACTAAACGACCAGCTTCAGAAACGGGACCAGAATCGTGCAACTGTGTGTCATCAGCGAACATATGATGTCTAAAAGAATACTTTGAAAAAATAATAGCTAACGGCTGCATATACAGAATGAAGAAAATCGGCCCGAGCACAGGACCTTGGGGCACTCCGAAAAGTAGTGGGGCTGGGGCAGAATGACAGCCGTTAACAGAGACAACTAGTCGCCTGTTTGTGAGGTATGATATCTGCCCTGATCCACACCTAACCACAGAAGAAAAGCTCACAAAAGCAGGGCTCCTGCCTCTTCAAGGTCATCTCAAATATAACAAAGCAATCTTTATGTTCAAAGTGTGGAAGCGCAAAATACCTGAGTACATCTCCACTTTCTTCCGTAAGTCTGAGTCCAAGCTTGGAAACACCAGAAAGCTTTTCATATCCGAAAACCAAGGATGCGCTTCCCGGCCTCTTTTAAAAAGGCTCTCTGCAAGTATTTCGTGAATCACTCGTAGAGATGCCTTAACCACTTGTATTATATGTCTCTTTCCATGCTGGGTCCAATTTCTTCCCAATTAAGACTGTTAATCTTTTCATTTATCATTTGGACTACTTAGCTCTGTCTATGTGTGGAGGGGGCCGGGGAGGGGTGGGGGGGGGGATGGGGGGGGGGGGCGGGGGAAGGGGAGGGGTAGGGGGTGTCTGTGAATCTATGAGTATGTCTGTCTATGTGAACAGTGTTGTCAATTGTTTGCAAGTATTATGTTTTACTTATTATTTTATGCATGTACATTTGTAGTTAGTCTTTTAGTTGTTAGCATCGGCAGGTTTGTAAAATGGCTGTGTCGATGACGATGTCAATGCCTTAACCGTTGTAAAAAAAAAGTTTCATTGATTTATTGATTCATTGATTCTCTCTCTCTCTCTCTCTCTCTCTCTCTCTCTCTCTCTCTCTCTCTCTCTCTCTCTCTCTCTCTCTCTCTCACCTCCTAGGACCTACTTCCACCCAGATTCGCCCCTGCATCCTCGCAAGCTTCTTGTTTAAGATAACTAGTGGAACCTGGGTATCGTGAATAAATCAATATTACGGGTACTCGACCTTAAATGTGATTTGAAGCTGACTGGTGGTTCATTTCCGGTTGAGTGTCCGTGTACCTGATTTGCGGCCATGACTGGCAAGCATTAGTGATAACGGAAAACTGTTAACACTTTTAATCTTAGGGCCGAAGGACAGCAGGGGTGTATCGAACCACACCGGTTGTCTACCTCGATTCGCTGCCGCTGATAAGCTGATAATCGATGAAGGCAACCAGTGTGGTATCGACCATGATAGTTCAAGGACTGGTCCTGCCGAAATATTTCATTGGACAGGAACTGCTGGAATAGTCTCCAGGCGCCAAGCTATTCTGGCACTACCCTTGAACTATCATAGTCAAATTCATTGCACGCAAACATGTATCGAAATGGGAAGGGACGTCTTAGTTCAACTTCTGGGAAGATATGTCCGAGGATACTGAAACGTTCCAGCCTCTAAGCTAATGTGGCACAACCGTTGAACTTTCCTTTTCCTCACTGTACACAGTGCGTCAGGCCTGAACAGTGAGATATCAGCGCTAACTTAACCCTTACGCTGCAAGTGGACGCAGATGGCGTTTCTGAAATCTTCGTGTAATTCGACGCCAAAGAGTCCCAGACGTCCAAAGAACATACAGATACAAAGTGTCGTCAGCAAGAGGCGTAGATCCCCATGAGCCCCCGCAACTGCGGGTGCTCACGAGGGTCTACGTCTCTTGCAGTTGTATCATGTTCTCCTCATCTCAGCAATTGAAGGAGTTGACAGAAATTGCCGCCAGCGGAAAGCCCTTAATAACGTCTACCACCTCTGACACACGGCAACAAAACTTGACGGGAAGTTCAACAGAAACGACTTTCATAGTTCGAGGGTCGTGCCAAGCGCAGGCGGAAAGTTATTCTGGCACCACCCTTGAACTTTCATGCTCGATATGTTGCCTGAACTGCAATGCCTTCTCCAGACCGCAGCTCTCTGTTCTTTTTTTTTTACCTTAGGGCTCAAAATGTAAACACCGCATCTCGACCATAATATGCCAATCAGCGTCTTTCAGTTTGGTTATGGGGAGGTCAGTGACATTTGCTACGTACTGCAAGCATTAGAAGACGTAGATCTGCCACAGATTTACATCCCATATGGACGCTACAAAAATGCCAAATGCGATCTTGGGGAAATTGACCGATGACACGGAAGTCGAAGTTAAGTGGTTTTTTTAATAGTCATTGTTTTGAAAAAACTTAAATAGAATAAATGTGTTTGCTATGGACGTATTTTCTTTAAAGATTTATTTTTTAATCTTTTTTTTATTTTTTAAATTTCTTTATTTTTTAACGTAGCGAAACCTGCTCTGTGTGTGACATTCTTTTTACTGCACTGCCTACGGGAAGTGACGTATTTTGAATATTGCTAGAATCAGCAAGAGGAAACACTCTGACATTCTAGTCAATCGTTATGTGGGACGTGTGTCGCAACACGGTCAATGATTCTCCGTTGGGCCTGTGATGGAGATTAACCCTGTGTGTGTCAGTAGCGAATTTTGGTCGAGGTGATTCCGGCAAGAATCACCTCGACCAAAAATCGCTACCGACAGCCAAAGGGTTAAGGTTTCAGAAATACAATTTTACGACGTGTATCAATGTGCGGAATTGATCTCTTGTATTCACTGTCAAAGGCTTTGTACAGCGAACGGGGACTATAAATTTTGTGCATTGATATACAGCGTAAAAACGCAAATCTCTATCCAAGCTTGGGGTTTTGTGGTCATGTTAGGTAAAACATTTGCAAGATGAAAGCACGAGGACCTTCCACTTATTCAATGCGCTCCGCATCAATAGCTGAGGAAGTGTCGTATAGCGTCGCCTCCGGCAACGCTATAGGACACTTTCGCATCTATTGATACAGGGCTCTTGAATGAGTTAGTTGTCTGATGACCACGTGTATTATACCTTATCCAGTGATCAACTAAAAAGCTAGTGATGGCTATAGGACAAAACTAGACAAGCGGAACAAACAAACATGTCAACCTTCCATTTAAGAAGATACTCAGTAATAGTCCGGAATCATCATAAACATTTTAGTAAAACTGATTCATACCATTGAGCTACAAATAGCATGGTGTACGGTTCTAAGATATTCGGGTGTACGGTACTGATAGGGAAAGGACGCCTACCGGTAGTATATTTCTTTCTTTCCTTGTTGGTTATTTCTGTCTACACCAATACAAGTGGAGTGATCACCGCTATAAGAGATCGCCTGTCACTAAATACCATTATTTAGGTGGTTGTGCTCGCTAACTCATTCTGCCCCTGACACACCACAAGATTTGGATCGACCTATGGGCGCCAAAGCTATTCTAGCATCACCCTTGAACTATCATGGTCGATCTGTGTCCTGCACTCAGCTGCAATCCAGTCATCAGAGGACAACGTCTAAATGTGGGGGGTTTTGGCATTAGGGTACGATGAGTTATATTAACAATGCGTCCGCAGTAACCGTACTAACCCGATGTAAATGCATAACTGCATGTTTCAATCACACAGATTAATAGACACCTACCTACCTGCATGTGACCTAGCCCCACAAAGGCTGTTACGTGTGTGGTTATGTTAGTCTTTCAATAGCATGTGTGTGTTGATCATAGGAAAGATCCGATATTTGTTTGAGTTATTTTGGATAAGAATTACGTACCTTTTTAGTAGGATTCATTTTGTTTTGCCTGGGGAATTGCGATCGATTTCTGTGTACCTAAAATGACGCGTCTTTTCTTACATTGTTGCTTTAGTCCGACCTCGTTTGACCTAGAACGTTCTCGAAACGGCGCTATTATTCTAGTGACATCATATATGACGTCAAAGTTGTTGGCTACATTTCGTAAAATCATGTATCGAACGCGTCTGGATGTTGGCCGAAAGCTGTAGTTGCTTATGGAGTGTTCTTTTTAATAAATATTAATACGTTTTGGTTTTATTTTATTTTCTGATTGGTTGCGTTGTGTGAATTTGCTGGATTGTTCTGGAAATCTGTAATAATATAAAAGATGGTGTTATGAAATATGTGGGTACATTGTATGAGAGAGGCAGTGTGTCAAAAGTGTTGATGCATTGTAGAGGAGACAGTGTATCAGTGTTGGTGCATTTGTGGATGCATTGTGCTGAGATTGCATCGCTGCAATACAATATTGTTGGAACTGTTAATCCAGTGTGGTCTACAACCTTGTGCCACGTGTGACGAGTTGCAGCTGAGTGAAGTTTCTTTACAAGAACCCTATGTGCGTGCGTCTAGTGTAATTGTATCATCATACTACGACTACGACTACCACATAACAAAGGCCATTCATATAGCCTGCTACTTTCTTTTTGCTCGAGGGACTGGCGTTTGGAGCTATAGATAGCTTTAACCTCGGCTCTGACGCTTGGTGGAGTTGAGCGGCGCATACGTTTCAGCGGTAAAACGACCGACACAAAGTGATGTAAACACACAGTTATAAACGACGAAAACAACCCTAGCCACTCGTTAGGAGGCATCATAACACATTTTATGTGGGCCTACGTCAGGTGTTGATATTCGTCAGTCAGTTTTATGCAGTGTTGAGAACAATGAACAATGAACCTTTATTTCCCAACGGTAGAAGTTATTGGTAACAGGACCAGTTTTCAAATTTGCCGTTAATGCTCCGGGAGCGCATAATGACAGGTGCACTGTCAAGACTTCTCTTAACTCATTCTACCCCAGACACACCACAGCAAGATAAGCATCGACCATGATAGTTCAAGGGTGATGCCAGAATAGCTTGGCGCCTATGGGCGCCAAGCTATTTTGGCATCACCCTTGAACTATCATGGTCGATCTGTGTCCTGCACTGCAATGCAGTCTTCAGAGAACAACGGCAAAATTGGGGGATTTTTGGTCTTGGGGTACAATGAGTTAAGAGAACACCTGTCTTTGAAGACAGAGAAAATGGTTGCTTAGAACAGGTTGTGCTGTAGTACCGTATGGATTAAAAAACAAACAAAAAAACTCCCAGACCTACACCCGTTTCTCAGGTCTGAATTGAAACGAACAAGCCAGTGTGATCAATGAAAGCTGATCATGAATTATAAATGCCAGCCCAGCGCCCGAGTCGATCTTTTGTCAAAGGATAGCAATCAACAGTCTGTGCAGTCACGAACCGGAAAAACAAGTCAGCGAGCGAAAAACAAAAGGCTTACCCGACATCTCACGCAGTTCGGGCTTTGAAACTAAAGTCAGGCACGCTGCCCGTAAGTCAGACACGTTCTGCTGATGTACAGATACCCGGTGAATAGTCCTCGGGGTGCCACACTGGTTGTCTCCCTCGATTCGCTGCCGCTGGCAGCGAATCGAAGGAGACAACCAGTGTGCGGGGGTGACGTGTCAGACGGGGGTGGGGTGGGGGGGGGGGGGGTAGAGAGAACAGTCTGTGGGCAAAAAGAACCCAAAAGATACACGATGACGCCATACAGGCAGGCTTTGGCCCAATGCCAGCGGTGACCAAGTCATGGATACGTTGTCGTCAATAGGCAAGTTCAGTGCGCAAAAGCAGGGGTTGACTCAATAAATGGAAACAAAAACACACATAAAAAACGTCGTGTTCGGTCTTACATTATTGAAGCAAGAAACTCTAAAATTCAGCTGATCTCGGTTTCGGTCCCACGAGGGATAGAAGTGAGGTAATGTGAATTTTAGAGCATTTTATGTCTATCTGTGCCTGTGATCGTGCACAGCGGCTAGTTAACCCATTTAACCCAAAGGCGACATTTTCGATATTTTGGATGTGTCACCTAACGGGTATGTACCAGTTGCAGGAGATGGATCGACCATGATACTTCATAATGTTTGCTGTCCATCGCTTAATAGTTTGTATACACGTAAAACGCCATCATTGAAGAATGAACATTCAGGTGACCTCGCTCATTACAAGTTCTGCTGTAATAAAAGACGTATAAGAAAGCTTTAACAAAGGCCACTAGGGTGGTAGCACACTTTGATATAATGACTAAACTGTTGTGTTCACTGGCATTGCGTTATATAAATGTACTTGAATTAAAGCCCGACGCCAAGCTAATCTGGCACTACCCTTGAATTATCATGCTCGATCCATCTCCTGGAAGTGGTACATTGTTGTGAAGTGACATTTCTAAAATGTGGGAAATACTGACTTGAGGTTAAATGGGTTAGACTAAAATTCACGTTCACGCTGCTTGCATCTGAGTGTGAAACCAGACAGACACAGCGCTCTATCTATTCTACAGCCACATCACACTGCATATCCTGCGGGCTGTACTTCTGACGCGGGGTACACGGCCTTGGCGGGGTTCCAGTGAGCGGTAGCCACCCGGGACTCGGGCAATGTCGTTACCAATCCATCAATGATCGCTTGGCCCCTACCACTCAACCTACTCCCCTCCGCACCTCCTCAGCCCCAGCTCCAACCCCCTGCCCTCAGTCGAGGACTGTAGTCTGGTGATTAGCACGTTTTTGTGCAAGTCATTGTATTCATTCGAGGCGTGTCGCATACGGATACGCGGCAAAACCGCGTTTCCGTATGCGACACGCCTCGAATGAGATAAGCTTATGTTGTTGTTTTGTGTGGTTGTGTTTTGTGTGTGTGTGTGTGCCGTGTGTGTGTGTGTGTGTGTGTGTGTGTGTGTGTGTGTGTGTGTGTGTGTGATATAAGCACCACATACCGAATCGACCATGCCAGCTCAAAGGTAGTATTCATAACTTTTAATCGACACCTCGCTGGCAATAGCCTGGCACTCGGCGGCTTTCTGTAACCCGTTGACATTCGTCCAAAGTCCAATAACTCACATTCAGCTCGTCTGATTAGACTGAGGCGCATAAACCTCGACTATGAACAGCTCAACGGTGGTGCATGACTTCCAAATTCATATTATGTATAAACTAACAACATTATTTATCATTTATGATCGTCTGATAAACAAACACGAATAGACCTTGACGGCTGAAGGGAAGTACTGATCAGTTTGCATATTATGTATAAACTAACAACACTATTTATCATTTTTGATCGTCTGATAAACAAACATTTCACGCGAATAGACCTTTACGGCTGAAGGGAAGTACTGATCAGTTCATTTATTAGCTCGCATTTGTGATCGTCTTACGAGTCAACCATGTCAGCTCTAGGGTAGTTCTTGATGGGTTTAAAAGTTCGCTATTTTGATCGTCTGAAGAACCCTGCATTCAAGTCGATCATGTCAGCTCGTCTCCTGTAGTTGGAGTGGGAGGGTTCAGAGTTGAGCCAGTTATTCAGCTACTAACAACCACTGCAACAGATTCATATTCAGTTTGGCCGTATCTTAACACATTCAAAACGTGCCGCATTCGGATATGCGACACGAAGCAACCTATCCGAAAGCAGCACGTGTCGAATGCGTTAACTGATACATGTATATTATTTTTTCACCGCCTTTTAAATTAAAAACAAAAAAATACTCCAAAGTCTTTATTTTGAACAATATCTATACTTACCGTACTTTGAAAATGACTCAAACGTTGTTGTGAATGGTAAGTAAGTTTCAAGAGTCTCGATACTTCTAGATACCCGAATACAACTCAGACTTGTACACTGAATGATATAATTATTGATGTATGATCTACTTGATGTATTGTTGACACCCTCACTGTCATTGAACGCAAATTTGTCTCATTGAAAGCAGGGCGAATTCAACACTGAGTACTCCCGTCAGTCCGAGGAACACGGATATATAATTATAGGGTCAGCAAGAGGCAAAGAACCTCATGAGTTTCTTTGCCTCTTGCAGTTGAGTGGTGTTTGCATTTTTATCTGGCATGGAAAGGGTTAAGGCAATAGCTATGTAAATTACGTACGAGTGTCTCTAAGGAATAGAAAAAGAAGACTAAATTGGGAGAGAAAAAAAAAGTGTAATGGTGAATGTATTGGATTTAGACTGACCTAGAAATGAGACGGAGCAAAATTATTTCAAAGAAACGTGAAACGTGTTTAGCAGCAATCGTCGGATATAAAACGCCAGGGGACCCAGACTTGTTTCTTGTTGTAACCGATATTTGTTATAAGTAGTGTAGCAATTTAAATATAAAACGTGTAGCCGAAGTCTGAAAAGGCGTTCTTATATCAGACTTTTGTTAATATACGACATTGTTATTCGCGAAGTCAACTGTAATTTGACTGCACCACAACCCCCCCCCCCCCCCACACACACACACACACCCCACCCGCCCTCCACCTCCCTCCCCCTCAAAAAAATAAAATAAATAAAAATAAAAAAAATAAAAACAATAAAAAAATTTCCCCCTCCCCCCAAAAAAACCCCCAATAAAAACAACAACAAAACAAACCCAAAAGGTGGGGAGGAGGAGGAGGTTGTGGGAGGCTTTGGGAAGAAAACGCTGCCAGCGTTCAGTCACTGCAGCACGCGTACGTCCAACAGTGAACTGGATTTTGAATGACAAAAGTAACAGAACGGAGGTTATGGGGGACATGCCTATGGAGTACGACCTAAACACTGATCAATACCAGGACCTTTCAACGGACATGCTATAGAACACGCCCGTCTTTTTCCCCTGGATCGCGAATGCAGCTACCGGGCCCGGGACCCCGGTATCTAGACTCGCAATCCAGGGAAAAAAGATCCAGCTAAGCGATCCCTTTAGTCCTTACCATAAAGGGGTACAATCTGCTGTCTCTCCTTACTGTACAGGGGCTGAACTGTCTTTGAGCAGATTCTGATGTAGGAATAACTCCTTTTGTTGAATTTTGAACGACAGAGAAAAACATTTTCGACGGAAACGTGTTCATAATTTGTTTTTTTGCTGGGAATTAAAGCTGGAAACAGTGAACCTGCATTATAGTCTCCGCTTCGTTTCCAGTAACTGTACACAGTTTGTTTAGGAGTTCTTGGCATTAACCGTACCAGGATTACGTCATACTGCACGAGGAATGCGCACGCTCTTTTTATCTCCCATTATGTTGCCATTGGTTTCTTTTATGTTATCCACTAAGTTCTAATATACGATCACAGAAGAATTCGACCATGACGGTTCAAGGATATTGTCAGAATAGCTTGGCGCCTCTGGGCGCCATGCTATTCTGACACTATCTATGACTCGCAGCGGGCACAGTATCCCCTTGGGTTTGAGTATACAAAGCCCTGAACTCGTAGGTCGATCTATTTCCTGAACTTGTTGACAAATTCAAATTCAAATTCAAAAATCTTTATTGTCCATTAAATATATATGTATAACATGGAAATTTGTCTTTGGCTCACAAACATGAACAAGCAATTAAACACATAATTTATATTAAATCCCTCCCCACGCCTGTTAGAATCTAAAATCTTTGCCGAATCACATTCTATTGATCCCTTGAATCACATTATCACAACAGCCAGTATACGCAATATGGATAAAAACCAGTATTGCGTGCTACAGCGCATTCAGTGATAACCTTTTCAAATAAAATAAAATAAAATAAAATAAAACATGCGGACTATATCGTTTAACGCCATGTCTTATCTTGTTCATAAAAACACAACAAAGAATATAAACTAAACTGCAAAGTTTGTTGTCGTACATTTTGCCATATGTAGGCACGCTAGCTTCCCACAATCAATCACTTGAGCACAATTTCAAAGAAATGTATTGTAGTTCGTAAGATAAAACAGGATGCGTATCGATAGTCCTACGTATCAATAGTACTACGTATCGACAGTCATATGTACAGTCGACTTCGCTTATAACAAGGTCGTATAATAACAAACGTTGGATATTACAACACTTTTTAAGTGGTCCTGACGGCACGATTTATCTACAAATTATTTCGATTGTAACAAAATTCCCCAGGCGATTTGTCATTTCAGCTTGGTGACTGGCATGATGTGAATTGTCGCTTTACTAACATAACTTTAGTAGAGGATCGCGCAAAGAGCAAGGCCTATGAGTACGATTCAAGTACAACGTGCTTGTAGTGTATCGACCAGTTACGTCTGGCTATGTTTGCAACAGCTTACCAGAGAGGATACACATCATTCTTTTTGTTTCCGTTGCACTCAGGACTGAAGCGATATGAAACCATCTGCTAGAGAGATAGATCCTCATGAGCCCCTGCAACTGCACCAAGAGACACGGGTCCTCATGAGCCCCCGCAATTGCACCAAGAGACACGGGTCCTCATGAGCCCCCGCAATTGCACCAAGAGACACGGGTCCTCATGAGCCCCCGCAATTGCACCAAGAGACACGGGTCCTCATGAGCCCCCGCAATTGCACCAAGAGACACGGGTCCTCATGAGCTCCCGCAATTGCACCAAGAGACACGGGTCCTCATGAGCCCCCGCAATTGCACCAAGAGACACGGGTCCTCATGAGCCCCCGCAATTGCACCAAGAGACACGGGTCCTCATGAGCCCCCGCAATTGCGGGGCTCATGAGGATCTGTGTCTCTTGTGCACCTTTCAGTTTTACGAGTGTGTCCCTTGGACTGCGGGCTCTGTTGGACGTTGCACGTTTACTGTGTAAAAATGCGATGGTACGTGAACCAGACCGTGCACTGCAGTAGACAGCAGGGCCTCGGGCCGATGTGGGCCCACGTGGCTCTATGGGGAGCACAGGCATGGGCTGCTCAACGTTCAGTCACCTCTATAACATGGGTAGTGTATGATCCCCAGCACCCGTGGAGATGATCGACTACGCAACAGATCATCTCACGCTTGTGATGCGGGGGCCATTTAGCTGCTTCCTACGTCGGTCCGACGGTGGTTTGTTTACCGGGTTTGCGTTAACCCCTTTTCCTGCCATGGACGCATATTTTATTTTTGAACTTTTTTTTCATTCAACGACCAAAAACCTAAACCTTCCAACGAATTAACATGGATACAAGTTGGTCCCAGCAAGAGGCATAGATCCTCATGAGCCCCTGAAGTCGCCGTGGCTCATGAGGATCTACGCCTCTTGCAGCTGGATTAAGTCGTGTTTACTTTTTATCTTGGCAGTGACGGGGTTAACTTATTACGGCTGCGTCCGCGGGTTTGCACAAGGACGCGCATTATCAGTGAGAGCAGCAAGCTAAAACACACATTTCCCATTTGACGAGAGCAGAAGATCACAGGTAGCTTTTCATCCCTGTTGGTGACTCACCCGGACAACGTGGATGCAAAGTACACTTAGCCCAATAACCATGCGCGAGTTGTGAATTGCGTCGTGAATGAAATGTGCATTAAAGACAAACCCACACTGCACACGCACGCACGCACGCACGCACGCACGCACGCACACACACACACACACACACACAGGGGCGAGCGCGCGCGCGCACACACACACACACACACACACACACACACACACCAAAGGTACAGACACACACAAACACACACACACACACACACGCACACACACACGCACACACACAGGCACACACACACACACACACACACACGCACGCACGCACGCACGCACACATACACACACACGCACATCGCTACACACCCGTGTTCAGAATCGAGTGAGGTTTACAACCAGTGTGGGGCCAGTTCACGCAGAGCGTTATTACAGGAGCTAAAATTAACTCATTGTGACCGAGGTACGAAATATTCACATTATTTTTGGAGTTATCCTCTGATGACTGCATTACAATTCAGAAGACAGATCGGCACGCAGGCACACACGCACGCACACACACACACACACACACACACACACACACACACACACACACACACACACACACACACACACACACACACACACACACACACACACACACACACACACACAGAGGCACACACACACACAAACACACACACAGAGGCACACACACAGAGGCACACACACACACACACACACACAGACACACACACACACACGCACGCACGCACCCACACACAGGCACAGACACACACACACACACGCACACGCACGCACGCACACGCACACACACCCACAAACGCACGCACACACACACTCACAGGAATATGCACACACAAACACACAGGCACAGGCACAGACGCACACACACACACACACACACACACACACACACACACACACACACACACACACACACACACACCGCTACAAATCCGTGTTCAGTTCAGATCGAGTGAGGTTTACAACCAGCGTGGGGCCAGTTCACGCAGAACTTTATTACAGGAGCTAGAATTAACTCATTGTGCCCGAGGTACGAAATACCCACATTTGGGAGTTATCCTCTGAGGACTGCATTACAATTCAGGAGACAGATCGACCATGATAGTTCAAGGGTGGTGGCAGAATAGCTTGGCGCCTAAGGGCCATGTGTGTCGCAGGCAGAATGAGTTAAAACCTTATCTTCTAGTTGTGGCAGACTGTTTCTGAAATCTTTAATTCAGCGCCAAAGATCCCAGCCCGTCCAAAGGAACATGGAAAAAACTACCAAGTGAGTAGGAAAAAGCACTGTCAAGGGAGAGAAGTGTGCATGTCCAAAGGAAGATGGACACAAAGTGGTTTCAGCAAGAGGCAAAGAACATCATGAGCCCCCGCAGCTGCGGGGGCTCATGAGGTTCTTTGCCTCTTGCAGTTGGGTGGTGCTCGCATTTTTTCTTCAGTGAAGGCCGGGGTTACTGATATTTTCATCCCTGCATCTGAAGTAGGCATGAAAATGCATGCACTGCACACACCTAGTTGCGGTTTATACAAGCTCGCTTCATTTGCACACAAAAAAGGCACATATCCTCAAGAGGCCGTACAGCCTCACGGGCTCATGAACATGTATCTCTCTTGTTGGCAGGGGAATGGCTTCATTTACATCCCATGCGTGAGGTTTATACAGTATATGATCACATAACTATGCTGCACTATTTTTACTTGGATCCAAGGTCTAGCGTATATTATACGCGATCAAAATAGCGATATCGCGCGCCAGTAATGCGACTTAGCAACGCATCGATCCGTGCTTGCGGCCAGTCAACGTTGTTTAACTCTTAACCTTTTTAGCCCCGGATCCCTACAGCAGGAGATGGCTTGACCATGATAATACAAGGCGCCGAGCTAACCTGGCACTACCCTTGAATTATCATGGTCAAGCCATGTCCTGCAACTGGTACATAGTCGTTAGGCAAAACCTCCCAAATTTGAGAAATGGAACTTTTGGGCTAAAAGGGTAAAACTTCCAGAACTAAATGACTTCCATTCCGTAGAATGGTCAAGCATGGAAGTCATTTAGTTCTGAGAGTGTAACAGTTAATTCCTGGTGTGCCTTGTAGGCAAAAAGGCTATCGGTCCGACGTCGGCTTGCTGTCCCATTGAGTGCTGGGTCTGCAAGTTAACCCTTTGGTGTTGGTAGCGGTTTTAGCCGCGATGATTCCGACAGGGTTGCGTGTCGGTAGCGGTTTTAGTCGCGATGATTCCGACAGGGTTGCGTGTCGGTAGCGGTTTTAGTCGCGATGATTCTGACATGTTTGCGTGTCGGTAGCGGTTTTAGTCGCGATGATTCCGACAGGGTTGCGTGTTGGTAGCGGTTTTAGTCGCGATGATTCCGACAGGGTTGAGTGTGTCGGTAGCGGTTTTAGTCGCGATGATTTCGACAGGGTTGCGTGTCGGAAGCGGTTTTATTCGCGATGATTCCGACAGGGTTTCGTGTCGGTAGAGGTTTTAGTCGCGATGATTCCGACAGGGTTTCGTGTCGGTAGAGGTTTTAGTCGCGATGATTCCGACAGGGTTTCGTGTCGGTAGAGGTTTTAGTCGCGATGATTCCGACAGGGTTTCGTGTCGGTAGCGGTTTTAGTCGTGATGAATCCGACAGGGTTGCGTGTCGGTAGCGGTTTTAGTCGTGATGATTACGACAGGGTTGCGTGTTGGCAGCGGTTTTATTCGCGATGAAGCCGACAGGGTTGCGTGTCGGTAGCGGTTTCAGTCGCGATGATTCCGACATAAATCATCGCGACTAAAACCGCTACCGACAAGGCAAAGGGGTAAGACAAACCTCTTTAAGCGGTCACTGCTGGGTCCTTAGCAGCCACAAACTTAACTGCTTCGCACCCGGGACCTGAAAATGCGAACACCACCCAACTGCAACATGCAGAGATCATCAAGAGCTCAGGCACATGCCCCTTGCCCAGCGTTGAGTTATTCCCTTGAAGTTGTTTTGAACGACCATCTTTGTGAGAGATCACCTGTCATCAAAGACCATCATTTAGGCGTCTGCAGCCAGGACTAGGAAGCCGAGTTATGTGCCCTGCCGGACAAGAGCTCCGAACGATATAGGGAGAGAAGAACCCAAGGGAGAGAGAAACACGTTTAGAAATGACACTTGCAACACAATTAGCTTCTTCGCACAGACAAGTGCGAATTGTACACTCGTCTATTTCGAAAAAATTAATAAACTATTAATACATTCTGTTGTAACAAAAAAATGTTAACATATTTTATTTAACTCATTCTACCCCAACACCAAAATCCTTAAATTTTGCCCATGTCCTCTCAAGATGCAGTGCAGGACACAGATCGACCATGATAGTTCAAGGGTGATGCCAGAATAGCTTGGCGCCCGTAGGCGCCAAGCTATTCTGGCTTCACCCTTGAACTATCATGGTGGATCCTTATCCTGCTGTGGTGTGTCTGGGGTAGAATGAGTTAACTGCCATTTGTTAGCGCGTTTCTTTCTCCGCTGGGTTCTTAGCTGCGTTTTACACGATTGGCTGTCAACGTTGTGGTCTGAACGATATAAGGTATATCTCCTGTTGTCAGTCTGTCGCGGGTGGGGGGGTGGGTGGGGGGTGGTCACTGGCTTCGGTCGGTGGGTGGGGGGGGGGGGGCAGTAGGGAGGGGGAGAAGGGGTGGTGGTGGGTGGGGGGGGGGGTAGAGGGACATTTAATTCCTTCACTGCTGGTAGACGCACATAGTGTTTTTGAAACTTTGTAAATTCAACGGCATAGACCCCCAGCCGTCCATGGAACGTGGATACAAAGTGGTGTCAGCCAAGAGCGACCGCGGGGGCTCATGAGGATCTATGCCTCTTGCAGTTGGATCGGGTTCACCTTTATTTCGGCACTGAAGGGGGTTGATACCTCTAGGATTTCCTGCCCCCCACCAAGTACTTGTACGTAGGCTAGGATCGCGTATATTGTTTGCTCTAGTGAGCGAGGAAGTCTGTTCGTTCTCACGCAGGTATTGGCAAACCTAGTACCAAGCATTGATTTCTTGTAGTGGCTGAAAGTAGCGCATGAATAACCTATCAAGTTGGTACCCTAGTCACAACACTGAAACAAACAGCCAACGCTTTATTCGATCAAAGACTATAGAGCCTCTATACTCTTTGATTCGATCACGTGAAAACTACTGTGTCGGCATATACCGCTTGGGCGTCCTCACTGTCAAAGGGCATTATCATGGTCTGCGGCCTCATTCTGATTTTTTGTTCTGGTGGGTACCCAAACGCAAGTACTTAAATGGTTAACAATGTATTACACTGCTTACACTGAAAGGACGCCGCTACTGTCCTCGCTGTCAAGGGGCAATGCCGGCTGTCATCGACCTACGTTTGATTTGGAAATTGCTCATCTTATTAACCCTTTGCCTGTCGGCAGCGCCTTGTGTCCAGATGATTTCTGCAGGAATCACCTCGACACAAGGTGCTGCCGACAGCTTTAAAAGGTTAACGGCTATTTTAAGTCAAGAGCTTTGTGTTGTATGAACGCACTGTCTATGAAATTACTTTTTTCCCCACAGGGGGCGGCCGCTGGAGGTTTCCAGGTTAAATGCCTCAGTAAGTGCAATGTCCTCGGCTTTAGCTAGCCCGAGCGCGGCCGTGCGCGGGTGAACTAAGACCGACGTCGGCCCGTGTGTCTATTGCTGATCTATCGACCGTATTGAATCATGCTAAGCTGTTGGCAGTATCCGTTAGTTACAAACAAAACACTGAAATCCAATGCTCTCATAATTTTACTATTAAGTATTGAACAGAACTCTAGAAACTCACCTATTTATTTATTCTACAGGTCTGGTCTTGAAGATTTTACATGCACAGTTTGTATTACGAAGAATTAATACGTTAACTTAATAAATATTGTCTAACAATGAATTCAGAAGCATGAAAACTCAGCTTATTGAAATAATCGCGTCTGTGCATGGAATATAATAATTTCAATCATCGCCGTATCAATCAATACTTAGATATTCTGCACATGCACATTAATAATTCTTAGTTCACGCCAAGCGACACGTATTGATTTTAACTGGGAACAGAGCAGATCGACCATTACAGGCCAAAGGTAGTGCCGAGTCCAGACCCAACATCGTGACTGCCAAGCGTGTAAAATGCAAAGAAATAACTATGTCCAAAAAGAAACACGCTTTGACAGAAAAAAATATTTACCTACAATTTTTTTTCCTTCTGAAACGTGCTTCTTTCTTTATTGGCTGTTTCCAAGTCTCTGGTCTCTGAGTACATTGGTTTATGAACACGGTGCCAAAAGTAAATCAGGCACTACCTTAACCCAGTAAGCAAAGGTCTTCGTGCCGACGTCGGGCGCAGTGGGCCCGCGCACGGTTGTGCGCGGTCCCACTGCAGCCGACGTCGGTCCGAAGGTATTTTGTCCATGCTGTCAAAGTGTATAGAGGTTTCGCGAAGCATCGATCATGCTCTTTCATGCTGTTGTGGCGAGTTTGTCTAGCTGTCGCGGCCACCACCGGAACTCCGAAACGTGCTGCATCCGGATACGCGGCTTTACGCCGCGTATCCGTTTGCGGCACGTCTCTAATGTGTTAAATAATTAATCAGTGACAATAAAATCCATAGA